>CM028359.1:32090861-32384172 GCA_016618105.1 Dendrobium huoshanense | reverse complement strand
ATTTGCTGACACGGCCTTTAGGACCAAGCCTTAGGACCTGAGATTTGGGTCTAGAATTGATTAGGTTTGTATTGATTTGAGTCTGGATTGGGTTCAGGATCTTATTGAAGACCTCATACAAAAATGAGGTCAACAGCCATGGACACTCTTTTTCGTGGGCTTTCTTTGTTTTTGCTGTGTTTTTTCTTTACTTTGCTTACGCAGTAGAAATGACATGTTTTTCATAGGTTTCTTTCTTGCATGTGCTTGTGTCTGACTGCTAGGCTCTTTTAGGATAAAACTTTTTCTACTCGTAACCACTAATAAAATTTTAAAAATTAACTCACATAGAAACATAATGATTTAGGAAATAATCAGAATCGTCTGGGGTCGCATACATGCATTCTCTCTTCTTTTAGACAACTTTCCCGCCTGCGGGTAGAGTCCGGATAATCTGACCTATGAGGTTGAAGTGCCGGACCGGGGGAAGTTTAGTCATTCTAAGAAAATTATATAAGCCTTTTTAAAATTTCATACATTCCTGATTTGAAGATTTTGACCAACATAAACTGCATTAGTAATTAACTAAAAATTAAAACTTAATTACATTAATTTTAAGTGCATAATACCATTCATAAGTATGGGATCACTTAGGAATTTCTCTAGTTGTCGATCCCAAATTCCAATGTCTAACTACCCACCCATCTTTCATATGGACCGGATAATCTGGATTTTATACGATTAAGTGGTTTTAGCTGGCTTCTTATTTTAGGCAAGGAATAAGTCCATGATTGCATTAATTAGGTCATAGATGTTAGTATCATATGTACGATACTACATATTTTATATATTTATGATCTAAATGTGAGTGGTACGAGTGAACCACTATACGTCTTATCGGTGGGTAAGCCTTCCCTTCTTTCAGAAGCTATAAATCCTACCCATCTGCGTCACACAGATGGGGCCACCTCCCTCCTTCTCTCACATATGTTTGATATGCATTGTATCTTTCTTTTCTCCAGTTTCCTCTACTTCAAACCAGCCGAGTGTTGATCTGAACCACGTGTGACTGATTGAACCAAATTGAGCCTATCTTCCCCTTTGATTAGAAAAGCCTAGAATTTTTCCTCTGCACTAAACCCACTTTTGAGAAGATAATCTAACATCCCTAATCGAGAGTTTTCTTAGATCGAGGTCTAAAATGTAATTAACTACAGGGGCTTGCGCCCATAGGAAAATGATTACCACAATCAAATAAACCCCATTCAAGCTGATGTATTGAATGAGGAAATTTCATAAACTTTGGGTTATATATATAATTATTCATCGAAGTGTGTAGGTGAAAGCTGCTATCTTCTATGGTTAATCATATGTATAACTCCATCTGCTCTTCCATCAGTTCTCTTGTGTCGGGTGTAGAGGTCTATGACCATTTTGTCCTACGAGATAGTGTGACCGTACTCTTTACATTCAAACCACATTAGCAAAATCCTTTCGGAGACCCATAGATTTCTTGCGACCATGGTGGGATAGGTTTCTCTCACCATCTTTGGATGTTATATTATATTCTCTTGTCTGCACTCCGAGTTTAGTGCTCTTTAGTTAGGTTCTTCCTTTTCTGGCATTTATAGGCTATTTCGTCCATTTCCTTCTCTTTCTTTATGGCAATTTTGTTTTACGCTAATTATTATAGTTTGTATTAGCAGACAGTGCAATGGCGTACTCTGGTCATTCAGTTACTTTTTACTTTGGCTCCGACTCACGGGTGACACTCCCCGAGTTCCTGCTCTCGAGCTCACCTACGGGGGGATCACTTTCGGATCCTTTACCAACTTGGTGTGCGTCACTCTGGGTGGGCTGACCCCCTCTGAGGCGGCAGTTCAGAGGATGGCAGATTCTTTGGCTCACCAGGAGCCGGTTTAGTAGAGGATGATCCCCTTACAGCGGGAGCCACGTCGACATGTAGTCACCCCAATTTTTAATGTTGTCGTCGCTTCTGAGATCGATGCAGCCCAGGGAGGATGCTTCTCCCCTCTAGTACATAGTGGTGATGAGGAGGATGCTGTTCGTATTGCGGTAGCCCCTCCTGTCCCCACTACTTTTCCTCGCGTTTGAGTCCCCAAGGATACTATTGCTAGGACCCTCACCCAGAGGATCCGAGGCATTATCCATTTAGCGTGCGGTAGAGGTCGTGTTAGCAAGGAGAGGTTACTTAATCAGATCTCTCAGGTGCACACCCAGTTACAATGGCAATCGGTTTGACAGAGTTACCGTATCAGAGAGGACAGCAACCACGATAGCAGACCAGAGTAGTTCCTATCGTTAGACCCTAGACAGGTGTTCCTACTGTTGGACGACGCCCCCGCTGTCATGGACGTCACCCATAGTTGGAGCCTGTTCGGCCTCTGCTTGGTTTAGTTGTCGTTCCCCCCTCCACTCAATTAGATATTCCTACCGGGTACCATCACAGTAGATGGGTTTGGAGACGCTGACTGGTAGAGCAACCTATCGAGACGGAGCAGATAGTTGGGACGATTCAACTAGTTGATACATCCCCTTTAGTGTCAGTAGCAGTTCAGATGAGTGATGATGCAGTAGATGTTGAGGGTAGTGCCCTGGCTCGAATGGAGCCAACTCCCATTTCTAGTCCCCATAGGATTTCTTCTCCTTTGGGTCCATACATTGATGCTCTTTGTCAGACCCTCTCTGATGAGGACTTGCTTGGAGAGGAGTCAGATAAAGACATCCTCGTTCGTCGTGTCTGTGTTGTTACGAGATGAGGCACGTCAGATGATCAGAGAGACCAATACGATGATTTAGAGGAGCAAGGGGAGGCCGATGTACCTTCCACCTCAGCACAAGGTGGACCTCCCCGTTTAGTAGACACAGATGCGACAGTTTTACAGTTGCAGGCCTAGATGACCGAGATGGCTAGAGCCATGGCGGCGATGATCGCCCAGTTGACGATATTGGGGGCTACACCCCATGTCATGGATGTAGGTACTCCTACTGCATCTAAAGACGAGCCAGCGGTACCACATTTAATAGTGCTAGAGCCTGTTAGAGTTGATAGAGTTCAGAGGGTAGTTTCGATGTCTCCCCCAGCAGTACAGTTGAGTGTGCCAGTCCAGAGTCAGTTAGTGCAGTTGTCACCAATTCAGATTTAGGAGTTGATTTCACAGAGGGTTGACCAGGCTATCTCTTCTAGAAAGTCTGGAGATTCTATTAGTAGATGTCACCCCTACCCGGTAGAGTATGAGCAGGAGTCTTATCCCTCTGGTTTTGTTCCTCCTCATTTTCGAGTTTTTGATGGATTTGGGAACCCAAGACAATATGTGGCTCAGTATAGGGCCATATGTTGTAACATTCGAGGAAATGATGCTGAGATTATTTGTTAGTAGCATAGGGGAAGTGACATTTGAGTGGTATGCTGATCTCTCCCTAATGATTCAGTTTGTACTTTTGCTGAGATGGAGCAGTTATTTGTTCAGAGGTTCATTAGTACAGAGCATAGAGTGATTATTGGTGAGTTGGTAGTGACCAAGCAGCGCCCCCACGAGTATCTACCTAACTATATAGTTAGGTGGAAAAACCTTAGTCTTCAGTGTGAACCTCAATTGCAAGAACAACATGCAGTTGAGATTCTGTTGAAGAACATTGATGGTTCTATTGCTCCTTATTTGAAGAGTTTCAGCATTCGAACCTTACAAATTTGTTAACCAATATCACTAGCTTGCAGAACATCATACCCAGTGTGATCCCTCTTAAGGCTGAGAGTCAACCCACACGTAGATCTCAGCATTTGAAGTTTTTTAAGGTACCACCTCCTAGGAAGGGGGAAGTGCATAGTACTTCTGATGCTCATGATGAGGGCAAGAGGCCCGTGGTTAGTTTCGTACCACAATGTCCACCACTACCACGACCACAGTTTCAGCCCCGACCTCAGTTGCCACCACCAGCACAGCCATCAAGGTAATTTCAGTCTCAGTCACAGACACAGTAGTAATTTTGGCACCCTCACAGGACTTCCGAGACTCAGCAGTCTCTACAGGAGAAACTTAGCAGGGAATATCCCTTCAAAAAGGAAAGTGTGCAGAAGATCTTTAAATTTTATGTTAAGAAAAATATTTTGGTATTCTCGGTTAACAATAAAACAAATGAGGAAGGGAAGACAGAACATCCTTTGTATTGTCAATTTCATAGGCACATTGGTCATGTTCTTGAAGATTGCTTTGTGTTCAAGGATAGAGTGGAGAGCCTTATGGCTAGAGGTGAGATTCACTTACAGGACAGTGACTTAATGAATCCTCAAGGCAAGTTTGCTCAGGTTATTTAGATGATTACCATCTCCAGTTAGTGTGACAGCCAGTGTGGTGTTCAGAACAGTGATAGTATAGCACTCCTTAGTTCTGGGGAAGAGTGGCAGCTTTCACTCTCTCGTAAGACAAGGGGTATGATCAGACGGGCAGTTCAGAGTTCAGAGGCAGTTGAGAGGAGGCCCCCACAGGCCAAATCGATAGTTGCCAGCCCAGTTCCTTAGCCAGTTTCTTTTTCTTCTTATGTTATAGTGCCTACTGAGCATATTTCTTTTACTTCTACTTGTACTAAAAAGATGTATGAAAGAGAGAAATTTGTTGTAACTTCTAAGGGGAAGACGAGATCTCTTCTAGCACTTATGCTGAAGAATTTTGTTCTCCCTTCAACTGATGATGAATTAATGAAAGAAAATGATTCTGGGTACTTTTAGTGTCTTGCTTCTTCTAGTTCTACTTTTCCTAGCACTCGTTCTTCTCATGTTTTATTTATTTATAAAAATGATGATGGTCCTTCTTATGATGAAGAGTTTGAGTGTGAGGAAGAACATCTATTTGCTATTCCTGAAGGAGGTTGTTACATGGATTCTGGAGATGAATCTGAGAATACTCCTCAATCATTTTCTGTTGAACCAACATAAGCCATATCACTTGAACCAAATGAGTCCTCTATTGAGTTTGACTCAATATGAGAGATATAATTACGTTCAGATAAGGTCCTTCCACCTAAATTGACTAAAAATAATAAAGAATAAGATAAAAACATCATTACCCAATATGATGATCCTACCCCTCCTCCTCAAACACAAGCTAAGGAGAAGAGAAAAGGCCCTCAGTTGGATGTTGATTACAATGTGTTGGCTCATTTAAAAAAGATTCATTCTCTTCTTAGTATTTATAATGCACTTATGATATCTTTCGACTTGAGAGAGACTTTGGTGAAAGCTTTGCTTGAACCAGAGTCTTATCAAGTTTTTTTTGCCACTGAGTCATTTAAGGATACATGTTACCTGAGAGAGAAGCTATGCATTACCTTTTCAAACCAGGATCTTCTCTTGGGGACTTCTGATCACAACCGTCCCTTATATGTCACCACTGAAGTAAATGGTTATGAGTTGAACAGGGTCCTCATTGACCAAGGAGCTTAAGTTAATATCCTTAATTATGCCACCCTACAGAGCCTCTCCCTTGGACACTTGAAACTTACTTCAGATAAGATTATGCAAAAGGGTTTTAATGATCAAGGCCAACATGCTTAGGTTCTATTACTTTGCCTTAGTGTTTTAGAGATCTTTTGATAGAGGCAAAGTTTTATGTTATTGAGGCAGATACTTCATACAAGGCTCTCTTAGGAAGGCCTTGGATTCATGAAAATAGAATGGTGCCCTCTACACTGCACTAATGCATGAAATATATGAGGAATGATGTAGAGTTTTCCATTCCTGGAGATACTTAACCGTTTACCATGCACAAGATATCTATCTATGATGATGTCAAGCTTTACATGCCTCGGAAAGCTCGTAGACCTCCCACTGCCCAGTCACTAGTGATACCCACTAGTGTTGTACAGGGTCTTATGCAGTCACTTTCACAAGGTCTTATACAACCACTAGTTCAGGGTCCATCTCATGTTAGGATTGGGGCAGATGTTTCCACTGAAGACCTCGATGGGTCTTTACAGTTTGTGATCAGGCATGATGTTCCCCCTAGTAGAGGTAGAGGATGGTGTGGTAGAGGTTGAGGTAGAGAGTCAGTACGCCCTCCCAAGGAACTTTGATACTCGAATTCCTTCTCCCCCGCATCTTTACACTTCGCCTCTTACTGTTGAGTCCAATTCCTCTGAAGATGAGATGATTGATGTTCCTCGTCATTCGGTTCCTTCGCCCGCCTTGAGTGTTGATCACAATTCCTATCATATATTTCATAAGAGTTTGATACCTCAGGGTGGTCTAGTTGTTGATAGTAATTCAGACGATGAATGAGATGTCAGACGTCAGACTACTAGTCAACAATCTCTTTCTTATCAGATGTACAGGATGAGAATCGAAGAATCCACTCTTCAGCCTTGGATAGGCGTTATATACAAGAGCTGCACACTCTCTATGTGCCACCCTAATCTGCTTTGCATGCATCGTTGTTTCATAGTGTAGGTGTCCCACAGAGTACTGATATAAAGGATCCTGTGGAATTCACTGTGGACGAGGAGATCATGTAAGTTCCCCGATACGTTTCCCTTGTTGTGGATAACTTTGTTGAACAAGGTCTTGTACCTTCAACTTGGTCAGGTATACAGGCTTAATAGCAGGTCCGTATTTGACGAACTGATTTTCCTCAAACTGGGCAGGGTATAAGCTATTCTCAAGAGAATCAATCCCCTTCCGCCAACATTCGGGTTGTCTCGCATTCCTATCCGGTCATTTCCATCTCCAATGATGAAGACCCGGAGGAGAATGAGGATAGGGTCCTTGAAGCTCCACGTGAATTCGAAGATGGTGCCAGTTCTGTCATGGACGAATTGTGTGAAATCAATTTGGGCACTGAATCGGATCCTCAACCTGTCTTTCATAGTGCTTTGCTATCTGAATCAGAGGCTCAAGAGTATGTTGCACTCATTTCTGAGTTTAGAGATTGCTTTGCCTGGAACTATACAGAGATGCCCGGTTTAGATCCAGAAGTAGTAGTCCATAAGTTGGCTATTAGCTATGATGCAATCCCTGTTAAACAGTCACCTCGTCGTATGAGGTTAAAGATTAAACAACAGGTGATCGCTAAGACTAAGAAGCTTATAGAAGCAAGTTTCATTCGTAAAGAGAAGTATCCCACTTGACTTGCCAATGTTGTTCCAGTCCGAAAGAAGAGTGGTCAGATTCGTGTTTGTATAAACTTGCGCGATTTGAATAAAGCATATCCTAAGGATGATTTTCATCTTCCTATTCCTGAACTCATGGTTGATATTACTTCGTCCCATAGCATTTTCTCCTTCATGGATGATTCATCTGGTTACAATCACATAAAGATGGCCCTTGAAGATGAGAAATTCACTGCCTTTCGCACCCCTATCAGTGTGTTTTGCTACAAGGTGATGCCATTTGGTCTCAAGAATGTCAGGGCCACCTATCAAAGTGCCATGACTACCATTTTTGATGAGTTGATTCATGAGCAGTTTGAATGCTATGTGGATGATTTAGTGGTCAAAAGTAAGGTCCGTAGTGATCACCTCTGAGTCCTACAAATCATTTTTGAGCGCTTAAGAAAGCATGACTTGAAGATGAATCCCTTAAAATGTGCATTTGGCGTTACTGTAGGGAAGTTTCTTGGTTTCATTATTCGCTACTGTGGTATTGAGATTCATCCCTCCATGATTAAGACCATTGTGGACTTAAAACCCCCTAAGAGCATTACTCAGTTGAGATCTTTTCAGGGTAAGCTTACTTTCTTGCGGAGATTTATCTCCAATCTTGCCGGTAGATGTCATCCTTTTGCTGTTTTAGCAAAGAAGGATGCCCACTTTAATTGGGATAAGAGTTATCAGGAGGTCTTTGAGAGTATAAAGTGCTACCTGATGAGTCCCCCGGTGTTAGCTGCACCCATCCTTGATAGACCATTGATTCTTTACACCACAATCTTGGATGAGTCTCTTGGTGCACTTTTAGCTCAAAAAAATGAGGAAGGCAAAGAGAATGCCTTGTACTACCTTAGCAGGTGTTTGATTCCTGCAGAGTTAAAATATCCGATAATGGAAAAGCAGTGTTTGGCTTTGATCTTTGCTGTGCAGAAACTTAGACACTACATGCTCTCACACAAGATTAGTTTTATTTCTCGAGTAAACCCTTTGTAGTACCTGATGACCCGTCCGAATTTGTCAGGTCGTCTAGCACGTTGGTCCATGATTTTACTGCAGTTTGACATTACCTTTGTCCCTCAGCGGGCCGTCAAAGGATAAGCTCTAGCTGACTTTCTTACTTCTCACCCGATCCCTGTGGATTCCCCACTTAATGACGATTTGCCTGATGAACTAGTCATGAGTATGGAAGAGCAGGAGTCTCATACTTGGGAGTTTTACTTTGATGGAGCTTATTCCATTAAATTACTACGTTCTTATGAAACTCCTGTGGTTACGGTAGGTTTGGGGCTTATTTTTGTGTCTCCTGAAGGCCACACCCTTCGTTACTCCTACAGTCTTTTAGAGCATCGTACTAATAATGAAGCTGAGCACGAAGCCCTGATTTTAGGACATGAGTTAGCCGTTCAGATGAATGTTTTGCGGGTGTAAGTCTTTGGAGATTCCCAACTAATCATTAATCAAGTGGCTAGAATTTTCAAGGTTCTTAAACCTGAGCTCTTGCCTTATCACGATAAAGAAATAGAGCTCTTGTGTTTAATCCCTGAAGTAACTTTAGTTAGAATCTCTTGATCTGAGAATGGTAGAGCGGATGCATTAGCTAAACTTGCTAAGGAGTTGGCTGACACTATTGGAAATCCGGTGTCGATTGTGATCCAGTATCAGCAAGCCTTATACCTCGCGAACTTGTCTTCTCCCGATCAGACCCTTACAGTGTTTGAAATTACTAGATGGACAAGAGGGGGGGGGGTGAATTGTGAAAACTTTTTGACAATAGTTAAAACTTAAGAAGGAGTTCTAATATTTTTTGATGTTTTAAAATTTTAACATGAAATTTTAAACAACTTTTCTATCACAAATTTTTCCAAGCAAATATTGAAAAATACAATGCACGCTGTAATAAAAGACAATAAGGAAAAAAGCAAACCAAGATTTTTATAGTGGTTTGGTCAAACCATGACCTATGTCCACACCCCAGAGTCCTCTGCTCCGGGTATTTCACTACAAGCAATAGCTCTCCTTTTGCCCCCCTTGGCAAGGCAGAGAAGCCCTTACAATACTCCCTTTCACCAACCTGGCGTGCCAGAGTGCCAAACTATGTTTTCACCCTCCTGGCGATGGCAGAACCTTCTCGTTTTTCTCCCTCTTGGAGAAGGTAGAGTACCTCGAGGTCACGGATGTAGAAGAGCCTTTCCCCTTGGAGATCCTCCCACAAATTATTCTTTCACTGAAGGTTTTATTTTGAGCTGTCAATCCATCAATTTCAATTAATAGCAAGTGCTCACTATGATCTACTTATAATACAAGTTTGTCTAGTCTATCAAAAGCTTCTTCTAGTTCAACATGAGTGGTTTTCAAGATTTCATGCACTTCATTTAGTTCAATATGCTTCTTATTTAATGCATCATACTCATCAAGAAGTAGCATATGATCTCTATCTAAATCAGAATTTTCTTTAAACAAGTTAGCATGCTCAGATTGTAAAGAACTAAATTCAACATTAAGCTTAGCATGCATCTTTTTCAACTTCCTATACGAGTAATGGATATTTTTAGAAATAAGTAATAACTCTTCATATGAAAGTTGACATACCTCATTTTGATCCGATTGATCAAGGTTATCATTAGCCATAAGACACAAATTTGTTACCTCCTCCTCTGCTTCTTCTTCTGACGATTCTGAGGCAGAGTCGGCCCAAAAAGCTTTTTGTGTCTTTATCTTTCCTTTATTGTATTTTGCTTTGTCATCTCCTTTCTCCTTAGCTGGTTTACTCTTCAGATTGGGGCAATCGGCTTGAAGGTGACCTGGCTTCCTGCACTGAAAATATATTGTATTAGATGAAACTTTATTAGACTTCGAGCTTTTACCTTTATTCCAACTGTTCTGATGACGCTTCTATTTTCTCTTCAGGAAATTTTTGAACTGTCGGGTCATCAGTGCTATCTCATCCTCTTCCTCCCCTACAGAGCTTTCACTTTCTGAGTTTTTAGCTTTTAATGCCACCGTTCGCTCCTTTTTTTCACCTGCATTTCTTTGCCTTTGACTCACTCCTTGCTCGTATGTAATGAGTGACCCAAGAAGATTAACAATAGAATAAATATTAAGGTTTTTAAATTCAGTGATAGCAGTTATCTTTGAATCACAGGAACTAGGTAAGCATCTAAAAATTTTATTAACTTTCTCAGAATTTGAAATCTCTCTACCTAATGATGCAAGGATGTCATAATTTGGGTGAACCTAGTGTACATGTCAGATATTATTTCGCTAGGTTTCATGCGGAAGAGTTCATAATCATGCAGTAAAATGTTAAGCCTAGACTGTTTTACTTCACTTGTTCCTTCATATATAATGCATAGTCTATCTCAAATTTCTTTATCAGTGGCACAGGTAGACACTCTCATATAGTCCTCAGATTTCAATGCATAAAAATAGTAATTTAAACATTTAGCATTCAGTTGAGATAAATCCCTATCCTCATTGCTCCATTCATTAAAAGGTACAGAAGTTTTCAATCCATTAACAATTTTAAATAGTGCAACATATCTATGATTCACTAACATCCACATGCGGTTATCAATAGATTATAAAAAAATAGTCATTCTAATTTTCTAGAAATCAAATGGAATATTATCAAAAAGAGGTGGACGGGTTATTGAATAACGCTCCGTAGTATTACGATTACCAAAATGCGACATGATCATTTTTTCAAAATTTTCTAAAACACTATTTTTGAAAACAGGCTCTGATACCAATTGAAATTACTAGATGGACAAGAGGGGAGGTGAATTGTGAAAACTTTTTGACAATAGTTAAAACCTAAGAAGGAATTCTAATATTTTTTGTTATTTTAAAATTTAAACATGAAAATTTAAACAGCTTTTCTTTCATAAATTTTTTCAAGCAAATATTGAAAAATAAAATGCACGCAGTAATAAAAGATAATAAGGAAATAACACACCGAGATTTTTATAGTGGTTCAGTCAAACCATGATCTACGTCCACTCCCCGGAGTCCTCCGCTCCAGGTATTTCACTGCAAGCAATAGCTCTCCTTTTGCCCCCCTTGGCAAGGCAGAGAAGCCCTTACAATACTCCCTTTCACCAACCCGATGTGGCGGAGTGCCAAACTCTATTTTCACCCTCCTGGCGACGGCAGAGAATCTTCTCATTTTTCTCCGTCCTGGAGAAGGCAGAGTACCTCGAGGTTATGGATGTAGAAGAGGCTTTCCCCTTGGAGATCCTCCCACAAATTCTTCTAGGGCCATAAGAGGAACAAGATCCAGTAAGTTTGGAGCAACCGTGTGATCTCCCTCACACCTTCTTCTCCTTCACAACGCTCACCTTCTCATCCTCCCTGAAAACCCTAAAGAACTTTTCAAGAGATCTCTCCCTTGGAATCCCTCTCTAACCACGTTCTCCTCTCTCTGATTCAAACCCTCAAAATATGACAAGTTTTACACATAAAAACGGGCTCCAAAATCCCTGAGATTTCAAAAGTAGCCGTTACTATCGTTCAGAACGGTTTCTAATCGTACAATACTATATGTATAAATAGACTTTGTCCTGGTATGAAGTGGTACAAACAGTTTAAAAACATTCATACAGTACGATATTAAATCGTATGGTACGATCCATAACAATTCTGTTCGTACAGGATGATAGTCGGGAAGATCAAACATCGTCTCTGTTTATCGTATGGTACGATGGAAATCGTACAGTACGATGAGACAAAAATAAGAGATTGTCTAGGACTATATCCGAGACGATTATAATTCGTCTCTGTTCATCGTATTGTACAAATGGGTTCGTACAGTACAATGTTCAAATAATAATTAAGCCTAGATTTCTTGCACTAATCATGGGTTAAATTAAGTAAGTATTTAAAATAAATCGTACAGTACGAAGGTGTTTGTACAGTACGAGCGGCGTAAAATAACTTAAGTTAAAACGATGACTAGGGTTTTGAATTTGAACGTATCGTATAGTACGATTTACATTCGTATGATATGATCTATTCATAGAATCGTCCTACAAAGCTCTGATCGTACTGTATAAAATAACATCGTATAGTATGATCTACAGAGAATGAAAAACTCTAAATTTTTCATTTAAAAACACTCTCCCCCTGTGTGTGTGCATGGTTGCTCAGACTTTTATGCATTTTATGGTCAGACTCAAGAAAGTAAGAATAAAATAAATACCAAAATATATTGTCAGACTCATACTCCTAATATACCCATTCTTAAGTCTTCATGTCGTTCTGAGTAGCTTATGATCTTCCTGAAATATTAATACTCACGGACAATAGTAAATTAAATAATATTTAATGAACAAATAATTCAAACGATATTATTTGTCATCATCAAAATCTCAAACTCGGGGTCATGAGTTGTAACAGTGTTTGCTGTTGAGGAAGAGTCAGATTGAAGAATCCCCTTTGTTGAGTATTTGAAGCGTGGTAAACTTCCTGATGACCGCTCTCTTGCCACTTAGATTAGAAAGAGAGCTTTGTCATTCTCCTATGTGAATGAAACTCTTTTCCAACACTCTTTTGACCAGATGTGGTTGCGTTGCCTCAACAATGAGGAGGCTCGTAAGGTTATTGGTGAGGTACCTGAAAGACTTTATGGTGCTCATCAATTCGGACCTAAGATGAAGATCAGAATTAAACACCTTGGTTATTATTGGCCGACTATGATACGTGATTGTATGGAGCACGCTAGAAAGTGCCACAAATGCCAGATTCATAATACTGTCATCCATCAACCTCGTAATCTGTTGCACCCCACTGTGTCTTGTTGGCCTTTTGAGAGTTGGGGTACGAATATGGTGGGTCTTATCAACCCTCCTTCCTCTGAGGGTCATAGGTTTATTCTGGCTGCTATTGATTACTTCTCTAAGTTGGAGGAAGCTATCCCACTTAAGGAAGTGAAATCAGAAGATGTGATGCGCTTCTTCCGCGATCACGTTGTCTACCGTTTTGGTGTTCCACGCCGTATAATTTCGGATAACGGCCCGTCTTTTAGAAGCACCAAAATTGCTAGATTTGCCCGCCGACATAACATAAATTGGTGATATTCCTTGATTTATTATCCTAGAGCTAATGGTTTGGCTAAGGCATTCAACAAGACCTTAGTCCAATTGATAAGGAAGATACTTGTGGCAAATAAAAGAGAATGACACGATAAATTGCCTGAAGCATTATGGGCCTATAGAACTACATACCGTACTCCTACTCAGTCTAAACCTTACGCTTTAACTTTCGGGGTTGAAGCTATCCTCCCACTTGAGATCGAGCTCCCTTCGTTGCGTGTAGCTGTTAGTCACAATCTTTCTCATGAAGATAATGCCCGACTCCGGTTGGAAGAACTTGATGGTTTTGAAGAGCTCCATTTGAAAGCTTATCAGAACCTTAAGTTGTATCAGGCCCGTATGGCCCATGCACATGATCGCCTTATTAGACCCCATACTTTTCAGGTTGGGGCATTAGTCCTTGTCTTGCATAGGCCTATCATCTCGCATCATCGTCGAGGTGGTAAATTTGAGCCCATTTGGGAAGGCACATTCGTTCTAGAACAAGTATACGAAGGTGGATCTTACTTGCTAGTTGATGTGAATGGCGTTCATCCCATGCCTGTCATTAATGTGCAGTACTTTAGAAAGTACTACACGTGAGTTTGCACATCGTAGGGGGGATCTTTTGCCACTTGTAAATATCCCTCTGTATAGATATAACTCCAAATAATCTCTTTTACTTTTTGGTAGTCCGTGGCCACGACAATTTGTCCTCTACCACGTGATGTTCGTCATGGAAAGTATGAGATTATCCTTAGTAGTTATATGTAAATACGCCATAGGGGTGTTTGTACTAGCACTCATGCCCATCAATCGCTCCGGTGTTGTAGCATGAAATCTCCTTTTCAGTCCCCTTCGAGGGTTGACTTTCCCTAGTTTCACTTGTCACATTCAAGTGTGGTCTAAGATATCAAAACTACTAGCTTGAACCTCTATGGAATGTGATACTGGGTTCATCCTTGATATGTATAAGTCGAATATAGTGATGTTGACCCTTTGTCACTATACGAATTTCTCTACAAATTTTGTTGTGATATCTATGCTCCCCTGTTCATTCGAGTTGAATGTGGCTTGGATTATCAAAGCCAATATTTAGTTCTTCCATAGATCCTAAATATAATATTTTTCCCTCACAGTTTTATTTATGTGACGAGTATGGCCTGGGATATCAAAGCTAACAATTTTCCCCTCTTTATGTTCCAGTATACTTGATCTATAACTGTGAATATAATATGAAAATAAATAAATAAAAAATGATAAAAAAAGAGAGGGAAGCTCTTAGTTGAGTAGAATCGGTTGCCCTTATCACATGTGGAACTCAATTTTACACTATAATAGCCCAAAGTCCCTCCAAATTCTCTTCTTTTTCTCTCCTTAAAGCCTTTTGATGATTGCTTAGGGGATGACTGTGTCCATTTCTTCTATTATGGTCACGTGTAATGGGATGTTGTTTTACCTTACCTAGGATGTGGTACATCTTACTCTAGATGTTAACATCACTTCTTAGTGGATTTTGATATTCTAATAGAAAGTCAATCCCCTACCTCCTTTTGCAACATAATTTCCCATCGAGAATTTACTCTTAGCTACAAGGGTGGTCTTTTTGGATGTGTAGATGTTGCTTATACTTCTCACAGGATCTCTATCAATTAGTATGGGTGTTGCCACTGTGATCTTTTTAGTAATCATTAATGTTTGATATGATGGTTAGCTTTTTTTAAGTGGCAAGTGTATCCCCTCGCCACTTTACTGGATCTTTTGATATGACATTACTCTTTCTACTCGATCGTTTATATGTTCCTCTATTTAGAGAGATATATATCGATCATTCATTTCGTGTTGTACATAATTTCAGTTTACCTAAGGAAATTATACTTGTATTTGGATTACTCATAGCCACAATGATTTGTCCTTTACCATGTTGTAACTAAAATATGAGCTTGAGATTCCTTAGACGATGGATTACTTACTTCTTTGTATTTCTCACAGCACCACGCACATGAGCATTGGGTGGTTGTTGAGCTCTTTCCTCTTCTTATCACCTCGACATATGCGTCGGGTGATTGTTGAGTGTTCTTTTGTCTTTTGTCCTGCTGTTGCAAATATGGTCAGACGGACATTAGACTTTGGGAAGTTCTTTACTCGCCGTTGAGAATATGGTCAGGCGAATGATGAATTCCCTTTTTCTGGTTGAGAGAGTCAGACAGAGTCCCTGGGAGGCATTCCTCACCACCCTTTCCTCTTCTTATTGTCTCGGCATATGCGCCCGACGATATTAGAGTGTTCTTTTCCTCTTGTTATCGCCGCGGCATATGCGCCCGATAATATTAGAGTGTTATTTTCTCTTCTTATCACTGTGGCATATGCGCCCGACGATATTAGAGTGTTCTTTTCCTCTTCTTATCACCACGGGATATGCGCCCAACGATATTAGAGTGTTATTTTCCTCTTCTTATCGCCGCAACATATGCGCCCGATGATATTAGAGTGTTCTTTCCTCTTCTTATCGCCACGGCATATGCGCCCGACGATATTAGAGTGTTATTTTCCTCTTCTTATCGCCGTGGCATATGCGCCCGACGATATTAGAATGTTCTTTTCCACTTCTTATCGCCGCGACATATGTGCCCGACTATATTAGGGTGTTCTTTTCCTCTTCTTATCATCGTGAAATATGCGCCCGACGATATTAGAGTGTTCTTTCTTATTCTTATCGTCGCGACATATACGCCCGACGATATTAGAATGTCCTTTCCTCTTCTTATAGCCGCGACATATGCGCCCGACGATATTAGAGTGTTCTTTTCCTCTTCTTATCACCGCGGCATATGCACCCGACAATATTAGAGTGTTCTTTCCTCTTCTTATCACTTTGGCATATGCGTCAGTGATAGTAGAGTGTACTTTTCATCTTCTTATCACTTTGGCATATGCGCTAGTGATAGTAGAGTGTACCTTTCCTCTTCTTATCGCCGCGGCAAATGCACCAGACGATGGTAGAGTGTTTCTTATGGACTTTTTGTGTTCGCCCTAGCTCTTTTTGATATTATCTTGATTCGTGCTCTTGTTAGCATGGAACCTCTTCTTCGACTCTGCCATTGCGACGTGGTCAGGCAGATATATGATTTTCCTACCCTTGATTATTATTGTTGCTTCGCCATTTGATGTAATTTTCAAGTGATTATTGAATTCCCTTCTCTTCGTATCATCCTAGATAATTGTCGTAGGTGATTGTTGAATTCCATTTGATTCTTTGTGATTTTGCTCCATTCAGTTCATGTGAGCATGAGATTCTAATCTACTCTTCCTATTTTGCCACTTTCGTTGGACAGATAGTTAACCTGCTTTCTCTCTTTATTAGCTTGATTCTCATCGGTTGATTTTAGATTGATTGCATCTCCTTAGTGAGTTTTATTAGTTGACCCTGGAGTTGTATCTTCCTATAGTTAGGAAGGTTAAAGCCAACATATACGATTCACTCGTTATTCTTCGCATATGTTGGGGGTCCATTTGTTGACTTTATTTTTCACCCGAGTGCCCTCGAGGGTCTTCGAGCGATTTAATTGGCCCTCATCGAGTTCAATTTGGGCTAGAACCGACTCAAGTTCAGTCAAATTGGGCTCGACTGTGTTTAATTAGACTCGATTAGTTTGCTTTAGTCGCACCGTACTTAATTTGATTTAAATTGATTATTATTTTAAACCGAATTTCACGCGATCAAATTTATTAACTCGACTCAAACCCAAATTGATTCGAATTGAGTCAAATCTGAACTCGAGCCAAGCCGGATTTAGCCCAATTTAATTTAATTAAAGTCCATCTGACTTTATTAACAATTTGAATTGATTTTCTATATCTGTAAATTACATCGATGGCTACGATTGCATGAAATCCTCATTTTGGCCCCAAATCCCGCACTTCAGCGATCCTGTGCGATTCGAGCAGACATTGAGCAGTGAGCGAGCTTCTTCTGGGATGATTTCGAAAGCCAAAGCGAGATGACGAGAGGCGGGCTTCTGCTTTCGGCAAAGAAGTTTTGTTTTACCCGAAAACAAAGCTCCAAGCTGGGCATTGACGCTCTGGCTCTCTCTCTTTCTCGGTTTTCCTTGACCTGAGCTCTCTATCCCTCTCAGGCCTTCTCCCTCTCTCAATTCTCTCATTCGCGCCCAACCCCCTCCCCCTTGTTCGCGACTCCAACCCCAAACAAGCCGATGCCAGCCTCCCTTGGGTGAGTCGAGCCCCTACTGTTTGATCTCCCTTTCCAGAAATGAACCCACGCTGCCTGGACCGATCCCGACGTCCCTCTCTCGCGTGGAAGCCGGAGCTGTCTCCTTCGTCGTCTACTCTAGCCGAACCTGAGTTCGTCGTCCCGTCCGTTAGTAACTCCGTCGATTCTGATGCCTGGGCCGAGCAAGCTCCTCCTTGCAAGGTGAGTATATCCTCCTTTTATCCTCCTTCTCTTGATTCTTCTACTTCTTCTAGTCCTTCTTATTTTCTTGATCCCCCTCTAGCTTTTCCCTCATCCTCTACTCCCTTGCCTTTGCAAAAAAAAAAAAATAATTCTGAGAACAGATCTTGTTTGAATTTCATTTCTTTTTTTCTTCACATATGTGTATTTTTGATATGGCTATTGCATAAATTTTAAGTAGTTTTGTGAGGCTTTGTGGTGCATATGTCATTACACTCTTAGCCCTATTGATTTCTAAGTGAATGCCTTCATTCTTTATAGTAGATTTCATGATAGCATTGAAACTCTTTAAAAATCTGAGAATAAAATCCTCTCCACTTACTTTTTTTTTATGTTCATACTTCCATGTCCCCTTATTGAGGTAATTTGTCATGAGAATCATGAGATTCATTGTGTAGACTACTTAGAGGATGCAAATCTACTAGGTGTGCAAATTGAATCCTTATTCTGGCTTCTTTTAGGTGACTTAATGAGCATTTCATATCAAGTGTTTGTTCAAATGCCACTAGAGGAAGGTTGTGATGTTTTTGTTCAATAAGAGGTTATATTTTGGTCATAACTCATAAATTATAGTCATACAAGTGTTGTGTAAACATCGGTTATCTCATTAAAGTGATTTTGATGTTATTTGAGTTCTCTTTTAATTATGCTCAATGTCTTCACCTCTTGTTTTCACTACATTGGAAGCATCTTCCACTTGATATGGAACTTGATGTGGTATGAGAGATTGCATGCTTGGAAACGCTAAATACTCATGTCGAAATTAACTCTTTATGTGATGCGAGAAATTTTTGATTTAGTTGTAGTCATTAGAACTTTGCTTTTATGTGCCGGCATATTAGTTTAAAAAAAAATATTTGGAGATGATAAGTGGTTTGTTTCATGGTTGAAAGGAAAGATCCATGTGATGAGTTTCTTTTTCTTTAAGAATATTTGTTATCGTTACTACATCTCTTGGGTTGGATTTTGATATTTTATGCCTTACTTTACCTAGATTTGAGCTTTATCCTTATGATATTAGGTATCACTCTTAGCAAAAGTATTGTTACGAGCTTGTGAATTCCATAACATTGAAAGATTGGCTTAGTGTATGAGTTGTTGTGAATTTTCTTATTCTCTTAATTTGAGAGATCGATTCGATTCAATACAAGGTCACATGATTTATATTGAATAATTTTCTTTGAGCTTTGAGAAGGATTTGGAGCTTTGTGTTGTAAGATATTTTGATCCTTTTTAGCGATGAATTAAATTTCTTTCCTTTTACTCATTTGCATGTGGCTAAAAGTTAGATTGAAGCAAGTAAATGAGTTTCAAAACATATTTTTAATCGTGAGGATGTATGATGGGTGATAAAGCACTTTTATTTGTCTTCAAATTTTGATATCTCTCTACTAGTTTGAAATCTATAAGAACTTGGTATTGATGGTTGTGTTGAAATTTCCATAGTGCCGTACTTTTCTATTTTGAGCATGTTTTGGGTTTAATACGGAATGATTTAGATAAAGATGGCGATTAGAGCATTGTTTCTAATATCTTGAGAAAGAGGGTTGGCATTAGCTAGTCTCTTCTTAATTACATTTGGTTCATGTTGATGAATTTTCTTTATGCTTTTGTGAGTTTTGTTGAAACTTATATAAAAAAAAATCATATTCTTGATTGTGGTGAAACACTTATTGAACATTGGAGAGCAAGTTTGGCATCGAATAACCTCTCCTCTTTCTCCTTACCAATAGCATAAGAATTGATTTTGAATCCTTTGACAAAAAAAAAAAAAACAAAAACAAAAAACAAAAAAAATGTTGTACATTTGGCATGAGAGTAGATTCATGAATTTGAATTAGACATTTGTTTGGAATATTTGGTGGCATATAGCATGAAAGTGGAATTTGTTGGAGCATGTTTTCTAACCTTTAGAGGAAGTAAATTAATATCAAATATCCTTTCCAATAGTTGTATTCTCACTAGTGCGTTGAGTTTCAAGTTTATGGTGGTCGAGTCCTCTCATTATATAGCTTGAAAAGCATGATTCTTTCTTTTCTCTTAAACATGCACGGTGTGCTTATTTGTTGGAATCATTGGCTATATAGAGCTTGTAAAAAAACCATGTTTGTAGATGAATTATATTATTCCATGTGTTGCTTAAGGAAAAGCCCCATGTGTATGTGATAAAAGTGTAGTCATTCTTCGTCAAGGTGCAGAATTTCTATTGTTAGCTCCCAAATTGTTTTGGAAAACAAATATAAGTGCAGTCTTTCTATCATTTTAAGCTTCCACATTGTCTTGGCCATAAACTAAATGCAGTTTTTTATTATTTCTTGTGCTCTAAATTAGTTGAGAACAATGTTAAGTGCAGTTTTTCAGTATTATTGGCTTCTAAATTGCTTTAGAAGTGAGTCAAGTGCAGATTTTTGTTGTTTTTGGTTTCCAAATTGTGTTGGGAGCGAGATATGTGCAGTTTTTTGCTGTTTTGAGGTCCCAAACTGTTTTGGTAACATGTTATATGCAGTTTTTCTTATTGTTTTGAGTTCCAAACTGTCTTGAGGACGAGATATGTGCACATTTCTCGTTGTTTTGTGCTCTAAGCTGTTTTAAAATGAGATGTATGCAAATTTTTGTTCATCATATTGTCTAAGTTCTTTTTGGAGGTGAATGTTTGAGGCGTTTCTTTTGTGAAGTTTTAAAGTGGAGGTTGTTGGAGAGTGTTGCAGGATACTTGATGAAGGAAAGCTTCACAAGTATTGTTGAAAGATATACGGAAAGTCTTGCAAACTGTTTTGTGATGTAATTTGTGATTGTTTTATAATAGAATGCTTTCATGAGTTTTCGGTTTTTTTACCCCACTCCAAATGAAAGAAGAGACACTTAGTTATTGGTAATTTTTGTAGTCTTTTGTGTCAAAAAAAAAAATAAAAGAATAGAATTGTGGTAGATGATCTATATAGAATTTCATATAGCTTTTCTTAAAAAAAAAAAGAATTTTCATAAGTTATGTTTGGGTTCAATGATTTTTGTGAAGTGGATTTGTATTAGTAAGTTCTTTAAATCTCTCTTTTTGGGATGAATTGATCTATCTTATATAAATTGTATCTCTTTTATTAATTTTTGCTTCTAAAAGATCATGTTGGAAGAATGCGGTGGGTAGAAAGAGATGTTGTTTTGGTTATAGTTTTTGGGAACTTGAGTTTCCCTTGTTGCTTTGAGTTTGGTAGGGAATGTTTTGTGTAGTTGAGTCGGGTCTATATATATCAAGTGCTTTATTTGGATTCTGGGGACAGTAAAGGGCATTGTAAATTCCTTCCTCCATATTCGTATCATATCGAATTAGGGAGGAGGCTATTTTAGAGACACACTTGGCTCCAAAGAAGTGTGTCCAAAACAACAATGCATACATTCCTTTAAATTTAGAGACACACTTGGCCCCCGGTGCTGTAAGTTTACTTTAAAACTTAGAAAACTTTTAGGGGCCTAAATGTTTGCACGCCTCCCACCCTTAGGACCTTGTAGAAACTTCATTTATAATTAGGATTGCTTTTACTTTATTAGATCCCTAAAATCTTTTGACATACGTATAGAAGTCTTAAGGGTTAGAAAACAACACTGCTTTTAGTCCTACAACTTTAGTGACATCTAAGGACAAAAATTAAGGACCGGGTCTTAAAAAACATAGACTTAGGATGCATGTTCCCTATAGGATATAAATATTGAAACAAAAACTTAATGACACGCTTTCCTATGTTTGAGTTTCTTTTTCTTAATCCACTAATAATCAACCAATGAAATTAATCTTAATTCAATGCTTAACAAATACACTAAGACACTTAATTTGTACTCAAACCATAACTAATATTTCATAATCCCTAAAATACAAAAATCTAAATCTAATTTAACTAACCTAATGATAAACCTTTAACCAATCTAAAGTTTAAAATATGTAGATTTAATTAGGAGATCAAATCTAATACTAAAATTCATTAGGATAAAAATACTTCTAAATATCAAACCTTAGAATAATCTTTAAAATCAATCAACGAATCTCCTTTTAATAAAACACCAAATATATCTTTCTTTTCTAATTTACAACAACAACAACAACAACATCAAGCCTTTATCCCACTACGTGGGGTCGGCTACATGAATCCTTTTTCTCCATTATGTCATATTAAAAGTCAAATTCTCATTTAAATCTAATAAAGAAACGTCATTCCTAATATTTTCTAACCAAGTCTTTTTAGGTCTACCCCTACCTTTCTTAACATAAGTCAAATCTAATACCTCTACTCTCCTAACCGGGTCATCGCAAGGCCGTCGTTTTATGTGACCAAACCATCTAAGGCGACTTTCTCTAATCTTATCTTCTATTGGAGCTACTCCAACCTTTTCACGTATATGCTCATTTCGTATCCTATCTCTAAGGGTAAAGCCACTCATCCACCTGAGCATCCTCATCTCTGCCACACTTAACTTAGTATTATGCTTCTCTTTTAAAGGCCAACATTCGGCACCATAAAGCATTGCAGGCCTCACTACCATCTTATAGAATTTTCCCTTAAGTTTGAGGGGTACATTTCTATCACATAACAAGCCCGATGCATTCCTCCACTTCAACCATCCAACTTGAATTCTGCTGATAATATCCCCATCTATTTCACCATCACTCTGAACAATAGATCCAAGATATCTAAAACGTGTACTCTTATTAATGACTTGATCGCCCAAAGTCACAATCCCCTCACTAGGTCTATTACTACTAAAATTACACTCCATATATTCCGTTTTAGATATACTCAAGCGAAAACCTTTAGACTCTAAGGTTGACCTCCATAATTCAAGTTTACCTTCAACTCCCTCTCTAGTCTTATCAACAAGAAGAATATCATCAGCAAAAAGCATACACCAAGGTACATCCTCTTGCAAATGTCTAGTGAGAACATCCCTGACTAAAGCAAAAAAGATAAGGGCTTAAGGCTGATCCTTGATGTAACCCAACCGAAATAGGGAAATACTTGGTCAATCCACCTTGTGTTTGAACACAAGTAATAGCTCCTGCATACATATCTTTAATGATTTGAATTTAAGCATTATTGACTCCTTTCTTTTCAAGAACTCTCCATAGCACTTCTCTTGGAACTTTATCATATGCTTTTTCTAAATCAATAAATATCATATGTAGATCCTCCTAATTTTCTCTATATTTTTCCATCAAACCTCTTAATAAATGTATGGCTTCCATAGTCGACCTACCCGGCATGAATCCAAATTGATTTTGAGAAACATTAGTATAACGTCGCAACCTATGCTCCAAAACTCGGTCCCATAGTTTTAAAGTATGACACATTAACTTAATACCTCTATAATTCGAACAATCTTGTACATCACTTTTATTCTTAAAAATAGGAATTAATACACTCATTCTCCACTCATCTAGCATCTTCTTAATCTTAAAAATAGTATTAAAAAGTTTAGTAAGCCATGAAATTCCTTCATCTCCTAAGCATTTCCACACCTCTATTGGAATATCATCAGGTCCAACAGCTTTTCCACCCTTCATTTTCTTTAAAGCCTCACTAACTTCAGTTTTACTAATACGCCGATAAAAACATAAATCTTTATTTTCCTCTAGGGTGCTAAGGTCACTATAGTCAATCTTATTTTCACAATATTCATTAAAAAGTTTAGGAAAATATCTCATCCATCTTTGTTGAATATCATCTTCTAAGAAAAGTATTTTTTAATCTTCATCTTTAATACACTTCACTTGAACTGAATCCTTACTACTCCTATCTCTTTGTTTGGCTAACTTATACATATATCTTTCTCCCTCTTTAGTATCTAATCTATTATATAAATCACTAAAAGCTAAAGCCTTTGCATCGCATATTACTTTCTTAGCATACTTACGAGCCACTTTATATATTTCCCAATTATCAGAATATTTAAAATTAAACCAATTTTTATAACAAAGCTTCTTATTTTTAATTTTTTCTTGCACATTAGGATTCCACCACCAACTATTTTTACTATTGGGAGCTTTTCCCTTTGATACTCCAAGGACATCTTTTGCAATATTCTTAATATCATTAGCCACGTTTTCCCACATAATATTAGCATCCTCATGCAAAGACAAAATCTTAAGATCTAAAATCTTATTTCCAAAAATATTTTTGTTAATATTCTTTAAATGCCCCCATTTAATCCTAGAAAATTCTTTTCTAATTTACAATCAACTAAAATAACCTAACAAAGTTAATTATTGCTGGGTAACCAAGGCCTACGAGGCTATTAAGTTAGCCCCAAGGAGGGTGAAATAAACCTCACGGTCTCGGTGTGAAACAAAGGTGATAATTAATCAAATACTAAAAATAAAATATTTAAAATTAATCTTAAGATATTGAGATTTTAACTTCAATCAAAATCCCTTTTGTCCCTTTAACAAATAAGAATGCAAGCAACCTTCACTAAACTATCCTACATAGGACCTACCAAAACCACACAGCCTACACACACTTAAACTAGTTTGCTAGGACACGACTACTAGCTTTAGGATAGGCCGATGCTTTACTTTTTTTCTGTCTCTGTGTTGTAGCGACTTGCATGTGACCCGTGTGCTGTTTTCTTTACTACTTGCTTTAGCTTTTCTGTGACGCTTTTCTGTGACGTTTTTCTAACTTTCATTTTGCACTATTGTTGTGAGCATTAGAATACCCATAAGTTAGGCACACTTTTCATATTGACATTGTCTTCTTGCAGATAGTCGTGCTCACACAACGCTAAAGGGGGTTAAAATTAATAATAATCATTTATAACTGCTTTAGGTACTCGCTTTAGCTGCTTAGCCCCCAATAATTAGAGCATGACCAAGTGTGATTTATTTTCAGCATTTTTATTTATATATAACTACTTGGTCAATTTTTGATTTTAATTATAACTGCTTAGGATAACCCCTACATGAGAGTCTAGATTTTTTTTTCTTTCTGATGTAATGTATTTGATTGTAAATATTGTGAAAATCATTAAAATAAGACACTTTAAATTTAGAGGGGGTTCAAAGGGAAAAGAAAACTCCTACATGCGGTTTCTTTTTTCATTTAGACATCCTTTTGGAGGAAGTACTACGTGGAGCTCGAAGGGATGAAGATGATCCATAGACGAATCAAGGAAGGGAAGATGAAGATTGAAGATATAAAATGACTTATTTTAAGATTTGCGTCATTACCAGGTTGTTGTCGGTGGAGCCTAGCCACCATTACTTTTTTGTACTCTGTGATGTAATATTGTATGACACTTGCTATGGAGACTCTTTTTCGTGGGCTTTCTTTATTTTTGATGTGTTTTTTCTTTACTTTGCTTGCGCAGTAGAAATGGAATGTTTTTTATATGTTTCTTTCTTGCATGTGCTTGTGCCTGACCGTTAGGCTCTTTTAGGATAAAACTTTTTCTACTCGTAACCACTAATAAAATTTTAAGAATTAACTCACATAGAAACATAACGATTTAGGGAATAGCCAGAATCGTCCGGGGTCGCATACATGCATTCTCTCTTTTTTTAGACAACTTCCCCGCCTGCGGGTAGAGTCCGAATAATCTGGCCTATGAGGATGAAGTGCCGAATCGGGAGAAGTTTAGTCATTCTAAAAAAATTATTTTTATAAGCCTTTTTAAAATTTCATACATTCATGATTTGAAGACTTTGACCAGCATAAACTGCATTAGTAACCAACTAAAAATTAAAACTTAATTGCATTAATTTTAGGTGCATAATATCATTCATAAGTGTGAGATTACTTAGGAGTTTCTCTAGTTGTCGATCCCAAATTCCAATGTCTAACTATCCATCCATCTTTCCGGATAACATGGATTTTATACGATTAGGTGGTTTTAGTTGGCTTCCTTTTTCAGGCTAGTTTTCGATCCCCACAATCAAATAAACCCCATTCGAGCTGATGTATTGAATGGGGGAAATCTCGTGAACTTTGGGTTATATATATTATTATCCATCAAAGTGTGTAGGTGAAAGTCGCTATCTTCTATGACTAATCGTATGTATAACTCCATCTGCTCTTCCATCGGTCTGCTTGCGTCGAGTGAAGAGGTCTACGACCATTTTGTCCTACAGGATAGTGTGATCGTACTCTTTGCATTCGAACAACATGAGCAAAATTCTTTCGGAGACCCACAATAGGATGGGCCTAATAACTATTTAAGAATAACCTGAAAACAGCAAACGACAAAGGCTTATCTGTAGTGAATGGTGGCGATAACATACTCTTAAGCGTCATAATTTGTACTAAGGCTTATCTAACCATCCTCTTGGACTTACCAAGCCATGCTCTAGTTTGCAAGCAAATTGATGGTTTTGACATTTTTGTTGAGTTGTTTGACGATCACATGGAATGAACGAAAGGATATGCAATTATGCATCACACGCATCTTGAGATTCATCCGCTATCATGGAAAATTTTAAGGAGGGGAGATACTTAGTTCCTAGTTGGGAACATCGGAATTCATGCACAATTGTTTCCAAAGGAAAAAAAAATAATGAATTTTTATTTGTCATGAGACAAGCGACATGCTAGAAAATTTACAGTGGTAGAATGAAAATTTTTCATCTTAGTGTTGCACAAAAGATCCACATACAAATATAAAGTCATTAGAGAGACAAGAGTTCTAACATGGAAACTTTAAAAAAGAAAGAAATTATGGGGCATGACTTAATTGAAATAATACAATATGCAGATAAAGATTAAACAAGTTCATCTTTCCCCTGTAGTTGGAGAAGATCTGATTATAAAATTTGGATTGGTGAATCAACCATCTATGAGTGTATTAGAAACTATTGGAGAAGCAATACGAGATAATGGTTATCAATGTTAATCAACGGTTGATGAAGATGTTCGAGTGATGATGATCATCAACTTGAATTGATGATGAATGTTGATAATCAAGATACAATACTCGAGTAAATGTGGATGTCAGCATTTGAAGATGACATTTGGGCATTGGCAAATATCGATATCAATTTGTCGAAGGTAATAGAGTTAGATAGATGGCAGTTGAGTGACGACAATTAGGCTACGACATTACGACAATGCAATCAAGCTATGGAGGTTACTAGCAATGCTTGTTAGCATCAATCATCAAATAGAGCTTTTGAGTTCCTTAGATCTCGAAGCACTTTTTAATTTCATGTCAACTTTTATATCAATGATGGAGGTATGTTTACATATTCTTAGAGAGACATTTTTTTATTTTAGTAAAAATCTCCAAACACTCCATCAAACAACGTGTGTTGATTCACTTTATTAGGTAAAATCTTCAACACATTTAAGTACCTTAATGAAATTAAAATTGAATAATCTTGAGCTCATTGGCTTTTCTCATAGAGATGCTTATTTGGACTGCAAGCACATAAGATTTGGAGATCTTTTTGTTGAGTCTAGTAATTAGGTTGTTAAGCCTAAGTGAATGTCCCAAGGCTACCAAGAGGGGGGTGAATTGGTAGTTTAAAAAATTTTAAACCCTCTTTGAAGATTAAGTTGAACCGAAATAAAAATTTCTTTTAAAGTTTGTAGAAAAATATTTTTCAACCACAGAGTTGTTAAAACTAAAATTTAAAGTGCGGAAACGTAAAAATAATAAAGTAAATGACACCAGATTTATAGTGGTTTGGTCTATAACCAGACCTACATCCACTCCTCAGAGGCACCCTATGAGTATTGTACTAAAACCAATAGTGACTCTCCTTTTGCACCCACAGCAAGGCGGAGAAGCCTTTACAACACACTCTTTTCACCACTACCCGGTGCGGCAGAGAACCGTCGTCCTTTTACACAATCCCCAGTGCTGGCAGAGAACCGTCGTCCTTTTACACAATCCCTAGTGCTGGCAGAGAACCATCGTCCTTTTACACAATCCCTAGTGCTGGCAGAGAACCGTCGTCCTTTTACACTCTCCTAGTGTGGGCAGAGAACCCTATGGCTGTTCACACTCTCCAAGTGTAAGCAGAGAACCCTTCGACTGTTCACACTCTCCAAGTGTCGGCAGAGAACCGGATATCCTTGACTGATCTTCTCATAAGAATCTAGAAGGAAAAAGAAAAAGAGTGAAGTAATCCCAATTAACAAGTAGAGACTCTTACCTTTGCAATCCAAATGAAGCCTTCTCGCTCCAATGGTAGGAATCCTCCCTTGAATGCTCTCTTCCACTCTCTCCTTGGCTATTCTCTCAAGAGGCACAAGATCAAATGACAAAAAGATTAGGTGGCAGTCTAATTTGGACTATTTATATAAAAGATAAGAAAAACCACCCAAAAACTGCAAGTTTTCAATTCTGTACGCAGTGGATCGTCCTGTATGATCGTGGATCGTCCTGGACGATTTTACTTAAACGATCTGACACGACCCTATTTGAATATGTGTACGAAATGACTTCGTACAGCTCATCATCCTGTACGAATTTAGGTTCGTCCAGTACGAACAATTATTACAAGGTCGATTCTAGAAACTGCTGAAAAATTATTCTAAGTCGGTTAATCGTTTGGACGAAAATATGTTCGTCTGGACGAAATTTTTCCAGAGGACCGATCGTCCTGGATGATTCTTGACTTCGTCTGGACGAAAATTTTCTAGAGGACCAATTGCCATGGACGATAGTTTATTTTCGTCTCGACGAAAATTTTCTAGAGACCTGATCGTCCTGGACGATTTTTATTTTCGTCTGGACAAAATTTTTCTAGAGGACCAGTCGTTATGGACGACAATGTAAATTCACCTGGACAAAAATTTTACAGAGAACCAATCGTCCTGGACAATAATTAATTTCGTCCTGGACGAATAGGACTTAGAAAAAAATTTTTCGAACAAGTTCCTATTCGTTCCATGTGCTCTTACAGGAGATAACTGTCTGATCGTCACGTACGATCAGTATAAAATTTTTATGATCTCCTTATGTGTGTGGTATCGTTTTATTCACTCAATTACAATCACTCCCTTTCAAATTTAATTCAATAAAAAATGCAAGTTTTCAAATTAACAAAGTATCTCATGTTGAATTTGATCTGAAGTTTTCATAGTCTGGAGTCTGATTTTCTTGAAATGTTAGTACACACAAGAGCAAATACAAATATTCTAAAATTGTTAGGAGATAACTACACATTTGAACAATAATATTTGGAATCATCAAAACTATACAAGTTGCACAAATGTAAAGCATTCAAATAGCAACTATTCAACAATCTCCCCCTTTTTGATGATGACAAAACAATTATTGTTTGTATGGTTTCAACAAATCTTCTATCTCCTAAACTCCCCCTGGATTAATGAATACATGAAAATAAATAGGCATTTTGAAGCAAAGAACAACATTTTTGTTTTTCAAAAAATTTTAACACAAACAATCACAAAAGCAAAATGCAATGCAAACAGAATAATCAAAACAAAACAAATCAATACCAACACAAACATCAATTACCAACACAAACACAATAATTTCTCCACCTTTTTGACAACAACAAAAAGTGAAGAAGAAATAGACTAGAAATGTAAGTAGTTATATGAAATTCATTTGAAAATTTAATCTAAATGGTGATTGACATAAGGTATGTAATTTTAAACTAAAAACATTAGGTCAATCATAAAAATTTATAAAATTTAAGAAGTGATATAACTTTGTTCGTAAGAAGAATTTTTCAAAACATGATTCAATTTAGACATTTGAATATAGAAAATCATTACAAGAGATGTAAAAAAAAATTTATATTTCAAAGTTTAATGGAATATAAATGAACATAAGATCAATTTGAATTAAGAGATTGAAAGAATTTGGAAAGAAGAGAATTACCACATGTGGCGCTTTGCGCATCTTTTTCAAATTTTTGGGCACATTTTTGTGCATCTTTTGACATTGGGCTAATTTTGTGCCTCTTTTTCACAATACAAATCTTTGCGCATTCCTTTTGATTTTTGTACTTTTTGTACAATTTTCAAGAGTAATTGAGACCAATTCTTTCCAAAATCAATAATCTAAAATTTCAAATATTTCTAAGTGCATAAATATCACTTGAGCATAGAAATACAAAATAAGAAAACATCTAAATTGCAATAATAATATTAACTTTTATGTAGTCTAAATGAATAGACATGAATTTTAAAAGTTCTAATTACAACAAGTTATAAACAACTTTTAAATTTAGAAAGACTAGATTTTCTAATATAGATAATCTCAAATTATAATCTTTAAGCACTATGAAGATTAAATAATACTAATGAAATTCATAAAAATTAACCACATTCCAAAAAGCAAATCAATTTTGAAACAAGTACAACATCCATTGATATTAATGAAAGGATTACATATTTCATAATATCTAAAAAAAATAAGAAAATACACTGAACAACATAAAAAATAATCATGAAAACAAACACAAAACATAAAAACTAACACAACAAACATCTCTACTGTTCTGGAGGAGGAGGAGGAATGCCGCCAAAAAGATTGAAGTAGGAGGCCATCAACATTACATTGGTATTAATTTCATGTACTTCATCTCTAATGTTCTTAATGTCTTGTTACTGCTGCTTAAGTTGAGCATCAAATTGATCAAACCTTTGATCAACGTGAGTCTCTAATCTATCAAATCTTTCAATCAGATTCTGATAATCTGACTGAGGTGCAGATGTTTGCTCTCCTTCTTCTTCCTCTTCTAAAGCACTGACATGTGCTTTTCCTTTTTCCTCCTTGAAAAGCAATCTGAAGGAAGCATCATTATAGTATACTGGCTCTTCGTATTCTTCATCAGGATGCACTAAGTTATATTTCTTTTCCAAAATATATGTGACTAAGTGCCCTAATGAGATGTTCCTTTTTTTCTTTTGTTCTGCATGTCCTATTTCTGAAAGCCCATATATATGATCTATGATGAGTTGGGCTTCGTCAATACGATGACATTCCATAATCAAAAAGGTTAGAACAGAAAGAAGAGGGGTAATATTAATCCTATCTCCAGCTTTAGGAATGATTGAAGATCGAAGGATATGCTGGATGATTCGGGCATTTTTGGTCATACCGGAGACTCTAGCGACATGATAGTCAAGACCATTTTCTCTAATTACCCTATTGACATGATACCATTTGAAAGAGGTTTTTGACATTAGGGTGTGAGCTTTATATCCCTCAAATCTTAAGTTCAAAAATGCACCAAGGTCGTGCTTGGTGATCTCAACTTTTTGCTTGAAGACATAAGAACTTATGGAGGAGTGGTCTGAATTAAAACTCATGTTTGCTAGGAAATAATGATAGTTTTGCTTGTTGTAGAAGTGGGCGAGAGAAAGTATAAATTGAAATTGGGTTGAGGCAAAAAGGTGCATTACCTTAAAATTTAACTCGCTTTGGATTAAAATGCGAGAAGGAGTTATTTTGGCGGATGCAAAACGAGGAAAGGATTCCTCATTCGCCTTAGACAGGAAGTTTTCTGAGGAATTCCTATTTGGTTTCTTTACCAACACCTTTTGTCTCTTGCTTGAGGAGGTCATTGTCGATTTGAAGTAGAAAGGGATTGAGAGTGAAGTTTGGAAGTGTGATTGTTAAGTTAGAAAGCCTTCCTATTTAAAGAAAAACGATACGTTTGTCCTGGACGAAAACTTTCGTCCTGGACGAAAAATCATCGTTCGTCTAGACAAAAATATTTTGTACAGACGATCAAATTCGTTCCAAATGTAAGGCTTTTCGTAATCAACACAACTTACGATGCGTCCCTTCGTACAGGCTTTTTGACTTGACCAATCGTATAGACGAAAAAATTTCGTACAGACGATCAAAAAGTAACTCGTTTTAATGTCTCTTGAAAACCGTCCCCTACAATGAACCGACGTCTGTTCGTCTGGACGAACCAAAAATTCGTACAGACGAAATTCATATTAAAAACTATCTTATCCACTCAACCGCTGCATTCAATCATCCCGACGTTTGAGAAAAAATTTTTTTTTCGTCCTGGACGATCGTCAGATCGTACAGACGATCTAATTAAAAATTGCTCTAAAAAACGGTTAAAATTCGCACAAACGTTCTTTCACACATCGTCCAGTACGAAACAGAATTCGTCCCGGACGATTTCCTCCAATTTTTGAATTTTTAATTTTTTATTTAAGAAAACAAACTAAACATTCAAAAACACAGAAATCATAAAACAAAACCACATACCTAAAAACAAATTCATTTAAAACACATAAAATTTCACAAAATCAAAAATAAAACAAAACAAAAATCAATGTTGCAAAAGACATTTTGATTAGGCGTTCAAATCAATAACACCAAGCCTTGTTCATAAAGTACTGAAGGTATCAAAGGCTAAAGGTTTTATAAAAATGTCTGCAAGTTGATTTTCAGTTGAAACATGTGTGAGTTCAATTTCTCCCTTGGATACATGATCCCTTATGAAATGATGCCTTATATCAATGTGTTTGGTTCTAGAATGTTGAATAGGATTTTTGGAAATGCAAATAGCACTAGTATTGTCACAATAAATTGGAATAGTGTTTATAGTTAATCCTAAATCAATCAACTGTTGTTTTAACAAAAGTACTTGTGCCACACAACTTCCTAATGCAATGTATTCTGCTTCTGCAGTAGATAGTGCCACTGAATTTTGTTTTCTACTAGACCATGAAACTAATGAATTTCCAATGAATTGACATGTTTCAGAAGTGCTTTTTTTATCCACTCTACAGCCTGCAAAGTCAGAATCTGAGTAACCAATAATTTTAAATGAAGAGCTAAACTTAGGATACCAAATCCCTAAGTTTTGAGTTCCTAGTAAATATCTTAAAATCCTTTTCACTGCTGTCAAATGTGATTCTTTTGGATCTGATTGAAATCTAGCACATAAGCAAACACTGAACATAATATATGGTCGGCTAGCAGTCAAGTAAAGTAAAGATCCAATTATCCCTCTAAATTTCTTTTGATCAACAGATTTTCCCTTAAGATCCTTATCCAACTGAACTGAGGAACTCATTGGTGTACTAACAGGTTTAGCATTGTCCATTTCATATTTTTTGAGGATATCCTTAATATATTTAGTTTGACTAAGAAAAGTACCTTCCTCAATTTGCTTAATGCTAAAACCTAGAAAGTAATTTAAATCTCCCATTAGACTCATTTCAAATTCACTACTCATTATTTTAGAAAAATCATCACAAAGATGTTTATTTGAAGATCCAAAGACTGAATGACTACTCCTGAGTCATTCATTTTATTTTTGAAATAAAGGCTGAATGATTGACTTCCTTGTTTAATAAACATCTTTAAAATAATGGATAGTTGAAATAAAGGCTGAATGATTGACTTCCTTGTTTAATTCATGCCTAGTTCTAACACCCTCACTTTGTTCACCTATAATCAATTCCTTTGGGTGGTTTTTAGAAAATCTCAAATCTCTAGGCAAAGGGTTTTCTCTTTCTAAATTTTCTTCCACATTTTCTTCCAAATTTAATCTATCAATCTTTTGAGAGTTTTCTTTAATTTCTTCTTCAACAACATTTGGCTCTTCCAAATTTCCACTTTCATCAAATACAACATATATGGTTTCTTCAATGAATAAAGTTCTTTTGTTGAATACCCTATAAGATTTTCCAACACTTGAATATCCAACAAAAATTCTTTCATCTAATTTTGGATCAAATTTTCCTAAGGCAGATTTTCCATTATTATGTATGAACACCTTGCAACCAAATACATGCAAATGAGACAAATTAGGTGTTCTACCTTTTAGCAACTCATAGGGTGTTTTATTCAAATTTGATTTCACATTCACCCTATTCAGAACATAACATGCAGTGCTAACCGTCTCAGCCCAAAAATATCTAGGAAGTGAGTATTCTGCTAACATTGCTCGGGCATCTTCTATTAATGTTTTGTTTTTCCTTTCAACTACCCCATTTTGTTGAGGGGTTCTAGGTGCAGAAAAATTGTGATCAATCTCCTTTTCTTTACAGAAATTTTCAAATCTTTCATTTTCAAATTCTCCTCCATGATCACTTTGTAAAGAAATTATTTTACATCATAGTTTTCTTTGAATCCAAGTTAAAAAATTTCTGAATTTCTCAAATGATTCACTCTTATGAAAAAGAAATCTAACCAAGGTGAATCTTAAGAAATCATCCACTATAACAAATCCGTATGCATTCCCTCCTAGACTTACAGTTCCTACTGGTCCAAAAAGATCCATGTATAGAATTTCTAAAGGTTTATTGGTTCTAAGATCCTTATTGGACTTAAAAGAGGACCTCACTTATTTTTCTAATTGACATGCATCGCATAGATGGTCCTTAGTAATGTCTAGTTTAGGTATACCTCTCACTAAATTCTTTTGGGTAATTCTCCTAAGATTTTTCATACTAGAATGAAAAAGTCTCCTATGCCAAAGCCATGATTCATCAGAAACAGTTTTCAAACAAAAAACAGTAGGAGATTTAATACAATTTAAATCTAGCATGTAGACATTGTTTACCCTTTTTCCATTTAAAATAATTTTCCCATTTAGGCTTATTATACAGCTAGGTAAAAATTTTACAATGTAGCCCTTATCACATAGCTGACTTATGCTTAACAGATTATATTTTAAGTCTTCAACTAATAACACATTGTCTATGAAAAAGTTTTTCAAATTTTCAATCATACCTGATCCAATCACTTTCTTTGTGGTATTATCTCCAAGTGTAACCTTGCCTCCATTCCTAGCTTCCAGCATTATGAATTGAGCAGTATCTCCAGTCATATGCTTTGAACATCTGCTGTCCAGGTACCATATACTCTCACGAGGTCTTGTGTGAGAGTACTCCTGCAAAATTCTCAAATGTTAGACTTGGGAACCCAAACAAGTTTGGGTTCACCTTTATGAAATTTATAATCAGATGCATGTATGATATGTCTAGGTTTATGCATCTTAGTTCTCCACACCAAATTAGTTTTCATCTTTAAAGTGTAGGTGTGAGATATATGTCCCAAAAATCCACAATTATTATATTTAACATTAGGAAAAATATTCCTATGTTTTTTTTTCATATGATTCCCTTCTAAGGGATTTTATGAATTTAGGATAATATTTAGGATTTGTAAAATCTTCAAGTTTAGGGGGGTTCCTATTATCCTCGAGAGCTCTTATTGTGAGTTTGTAAAATGAATTCATATCTTCCAAGATTCGATTGGTATAAATGATTCTATATGTCTTGCTCTCTGATTCATCCTTAAAATTCTTAAATTCTTTTTCAAGTTCAGCATAGGATGATTTTAAATTCTCAAAATTTTTATTCAAGTCATCATATTCATCAAGTAGTTTCATGTGGTTGTTATCTATTAGAGCACGATCTTTCCTAAGGATTTCGTGTTCCTTATTAAGCTCTTCCAATTCTAAACTTAAACTAGCATGCATCTTTTTCATTTTCCTATATGCATCATGCATGTGTTCAGAAACTTCAAACAATTCATCATAGGTTAAATCATATACCTCTTCTTGATCTGATTGTTCAACATTATTTGCCATCAAGCAAAGGTTGGTGACTTCTTCTTCTTTTTCAGTCTCAGATGAGTCTGAAGCTGAGTCCGCCCAGAAAGCTCTTTGAAACTTCTTCTTGCCCTTCTTTACCATTAGTTTCTCCTCTACATTCTCCTTGCTAGGAGTGGCTTTGAGTTTTGGACACTCAGTCTTTATATGACCTGGTTTCCTGCATTCATAACAAATCACTTCATTAGAAACCTTGCCATTTCTGTTATACTTACCTCTGGCGTCTCTTCTGCTTCCTCTTTAAAAAGCTTCTGAATTGTCTAGTCATCAATGCAATATCATCTTCATCCTCAGGTTGTGAGTGTTCACTTTCTGACTCTTCCACATTTAGTGCAATATTCTTGTCCTTTCGTGGTTCACCTGCATCAATCTTTCTTTGACTTACTCCTTGCTCATAAGCAATGAGTGAACCAAGAAGATTGTCAATGGAATAAATGTTCAGATCTTTAGACTCTGTAATTGCAGTAACTTTAGCATCATAAGCAATAGGTAAACAACGAAGAATTTTATTGACCATTTCAGCATTAGTTAATTCCCTACCAAGTGCATGCAAAGAGGTGACAATTTGAGTGAATCTTGTGCACATGTCTGAAATAGATTCATTAGGTTTCATGCGAAATAATTCATAGTCATGTAACAAGATATTGAGTCTTGATTGCTTAACCTCATTTGTCCCTTCATAAGTTATACAAAGTCTATCACATATGTCCTTTCCGCTTTTACAAGTGGAAACTCGCATGTAATTTTCAGATTTTAAAGCACAAAAGAAACTGTTGAAACATTTTGCATTTAATTGTGTTAAGTCACGTTCTTCAATAGTCCAATCTGCATAGGGTGTTTCTACCCTAACTCCATCAACTAATCTAGTTGGTTTTGTGTAACCTTCCTAGACTAGCATCCACATGCGATAATCAAGTGACTGTAAGAAAGTAGACATGCGTGTTTTCCAAAAATCAAAAGGAATATTGTCAAATAGTGGAGGTCTAGTGATAGAGTAACCCTCAGGTGTGTTTCTGTTTCCAAATGTAGCCATCTACGTTAATCAAAAAGTAGTTCAAACTTATTATTTTGAAATGATGCTCAGATACCCCTTGTTGAGTCTAGTAATTAGGTTGTTAAGCCTAAGTGAATGTCCCAAGGCTACCAAGAGGGGGGGTGAATTGGTAGTTTAAAAAATTTTAAACCCTCTTTGAAGATTAAGTTGAACCGAAATAAAAATTTCTTTTAAAGTTTATAGAAAAATATTTTTCAACCACAGAGTTGTTAAAACTAAAATTTAAAGTGCAGAAACGTAAAAACAATAAAGTAAATGACATCAGATTTATAGTGGTTCGGTCTATAACCAGACCTACATCCACTCCTCAGAGGCACCCTCTGAGTATTGCACTAAAACCAATAGTGACTCTCCTTTTTCACCCACAGCAAGGCGGAGAAGCCTTTACAACACACTCTTTTCACCACTACCTGGTGCGGCAGAGAACCGTCGTCCTTTTACACAATCCCCAGTGCTGGCAGAGAACCGTCATCCTTTTACACGATCCATAGTGCTGGCAGAGAACCGTCGTCCTTTTACATAATCCCTAGTGCTGGCAGAGAATCGTCGTCCTTTTACACTCTCCTAGTGTGGGCAGAGAACCCTACGGCTGTTCACACTCTCCAAGTATAGGCAGAGAACCCTTCGGCTGTTCACACTCTCCAAGTGTCGGCAGAGAACCGGATCTCCTTGACTAATCTTCTCACAAGAATCTAGAAGGAAAAAGGAAAAGAGTGAAGTAATCCCAATTAACAAGTAGAGACTCTTACCTTTGCAATCCAAATGAAGCCTTCTCGCTCCAATGGTAGGAATCCTCCATTGAATGCTCTCTTCCACTCTCTCCTTGGCTATTCTCTCAAGAGGCACGAAGATCAAATAACAAAAAGATTGGGTGGCAGTCTAATTTGGACTATTTATATAAAAGACAAGAAAAACCACCCAAAAACTACAAGTTTTCAATTCTGTACGCAGTGGATCGTCCTGTACGATCGTGGATCGTCCTGAACGATTTTACTTAAACGATCTGACACGACCCTATTTGAATATGTGTACGAAATGACTTCGTACAGCTGATCATCCTGTACGAATTTAGGTTCGTCCAGTATGAACAGTTATTACAAGGTCGATTCTAGAAATTGCTGAAAAACTGTTCTAAGTCGGTTAATCGTTTGGACGAAAATATGTTCGTCTGGACGAAATTTTTCCAGAGGACCGATCGTCCTGGACGATTCTTGACTTTGTCTGGACGAAAATTTTCCAGAGTACCAATCGCCATGGATGATAGTTTATTTTCGTATTGACGAAAATTTTCCAGAGACCTGATCGTCCTGGATGATTTTTATTTTCGTCTGGATGAAATTTTTCCAGAGGACCAGTCATCATGGACGACAATGTAAATTCGTCTGGATGAAAATTTTACAGAGAACCAATCATCCTGGATGATAATTAATTTCGTCCTGGACGAATAGGACTTAGAAAAAATTTTCCGAACAAGTTCCTATTCGTTCCATGTGCTCTTACAGGAGATAACTGTTTGATCGTCCCGTACGATCGGATATCATCCCGTACGATCAGTATACAATTTTTATGATCTCCTTATGTGTGTGGTATGTTTTTATTCACTCAATTACAATCACTCCCTTTCAAATTTAATTCAAAGAAAAAATGCAAGTTTTCAAATTAACAAAGTATCTCATATTGAATTTGATCTGAAGTTTTTGTAGTCTGGAGTCTGATTTTCCTGAAATGTTAGTACACACAAGAGCAAATACAAATATTCTAAAATTGTTAGGAGATAACTACACATTTGAACAATAATGTTTGGAATCATCAAAACTATACAAGTTGCACAAATGTAAAGCATTCAAATAGCAACTATTCAACACTTTTGAATCATTAAAGAATTTTATGAGGTTTACAACTACACACCAAGTGTCAGATTTAGGTCCATTTATTACAAGAAAATTGTTTTTTTTTTAAGAAAATTACACGGGAAAAACCCCAATTTAGTTTGAAAATCATGTTTTCTGGCAAATTTTTAATAGATTTACATTTGCTTGGAACTGTTGCAGGAAATAGTTTCTAGTGAATTTATTTCAATAAAAAATAATTCCAGTGGATTTATGGCATAAAAATTGACATAGATATTGATGAAAAAATGCATCGCAAAATTGATTTACTGGTGAAATTTCTTTAAGAATGTTTCATCGAAATACCACAAGCATTTTTGTTGGATATTTCCATAAGTGAATCATCGAAATTTCTAACATTCATTGCCGTTGGAAATTTTGGTGGTCATCTCGTTGTAATTGCACCAGAAAAACATTGTCGCCATTATCGACTGATTTTTCATAAAAAAATCCGTCAAAACCTGTAAGAGAATGAAAGAAAAAGGTCAGATTTTTTTCAATATTTTTATTTCTATACCCGCATATGATAATAATAAATATTGAACAAAATCAAACTTACTCAATATGTATCTAACAGCAATATATTTATCAAACAATAAAACTCACTTTGCATTAATTAAAGATCGAACAAAAAAAAAAACACATTTACAATCATAGAGTCTTTGAGTTACTACAAACTATAAAATATCTTAATAACTATATTGATAAACAAAAAAACATTATTAAAAACCTCTCTACCAATCATCTATCTACTCCTCACTCTCCTCAACCTCTTGAGTCTAATGCTGGTGATGCGACTCCATGAAAGCCTATAACTCAACTTACATTTAAGCTTATTGTGATTGCATATCCACTTAAATTTGTTGCATCCTCCACAATTCTTCTATTAGGCAAGCCACCATTTTACTGATCATCTCCTCTCTTTTTTTTCCTGATGCTAAATTGGATGTTTGAGCCTTGTACGTATTTATAAGCTTGTGAGTCTAATTTATACACTCTCCCCATCTACATCAATCTAACTACCTAAGATCATAAATTATAATTTGAATTTTGTGTTGATCCCGTAGAGGATCCCTCACCAACAAAATTATGCGTTTGTGCATCATACAATCTCATGTAGTCCTCTTAAAATATATGCAATATATAAAAATTGTATAGACATAATTCCAAAGGAATTTCAACCCATTCCTTTCCTATGAAAATTTAAGTAGGCAATTTCCATAGACTTACTACTATGATGACAAGCACAATGATAGAGCCTTGATGCTAGTTCTAGCTATGGAAATTAATCAAAAGTGCCCAAACTTAAGAAAGTAAGAAACAAATGAAAAAAATTTAAATACTAATTTAATTGAGAATATTCTTAGTCTTGAGAGTTGTTAAAACTAATGGGCTCTACCATGATAGTATTCCAAACTTTTCCCACATGGTGTTTTCCTTACATGAATTTGACCCATTTTCTTTCATAAATAGTTAAAACATTTCTTTTTTCCTTCTACTTGCAATATACATTTTGTAATGCCTTCATCAAAGTGGCTAGATCCTCTACGTCCTCCATCTTTTTATTGCTCTTCTAGGCCATTGGCACTCTTAAAAGTTTTTTTTCTAGTACTTCTTTATATAAAGGATGATGTACTAAATGATAAAATTGAAATAATATGAACTTAAAGGTTGATAGATTTTCTTTTATACTTTTTATTGTATCTGTAAACTAAGAGGAAAATGGTATGGAATAGAAAGACAGAGATCACGCTCTGTTGAGTACAGTAAGCATATAAATACATAGCTGAGAGACCTAACGACAGTTACATGTACATAAGCATGTATTAAATAGTTTTACATGTATCCTTTATTACGCCCCCGCAAGCTGATGGAGTATTAATGACATTAAGTTTGTCTCGAAGCAGTTGATATCTGTTGGTTGAGAGAGGTTTGGTGAAGACATCAGTGATTTGATCCTTGGTAGAGACAGGGTAGATTTTATGGTTTGCAACTGAATGTGATCATGAATGAAGTGATGATCGATTTCAATGTGCTTTTTGTTTGCGAGTGAAAGACCGGGTTGTTAGCAAGTGCTATAGCAGACATACTATCACAATGTAGGCTTGTAGGAGAGCGAAGTTGGATGTTAAAGTCTAGCAAAAGTCTTCTCAACCAGATGTCGATGAGAACCAATGCTATGTCCCTGTACTCAACTTCGGTTGAAGACCGAGCAACCGTATGTGCTTCTTGACCGTCCAAGAGATGAAAGTGTGGCCCAAAAAGGTGCAGTAGCCAGAGGTCGATTTTCTTGTGTCCTTGTCGCCTGCCCAATCCGCATCCAAGAATAATTTGAGCTCCAGTGGACATGGCAGAATAGGAAGACCAAATGATAGCATGCCATAGATATATCTTAATAAACGATGAACTAAATAGAAGTGATAAGTGGAGGGATTGTACATGTTTTGACATAGTAAATTGACCGCATAAGAGATATCTGACCGTGTTAATGTAAGGTATTGCAACGATTCTGTGATTTGCCTGTATACTTTGGGATCGGTCAGCAGTTGTGCAGTAGAGAGGATATCTGAAACATTTGTGCAGGACGTACGGGTTGGACAAGGGTTTAGTGTTGTCCATGCCAGCTAACTTGAGAATTGAAGCAACATAGTTGGTTTGAGATAAGAAGTAGGAATTATGGTCTGTTTTGATTTGAAGTCCCATGAAGCTGTTGGCAAGACCGAGATGCTTCATGGAGAACATGTTGTTCAGTTGAGAAATAATGTTAGTAATCATAGACAAATTATTTTTTGTTACTAGTATGTCGTCTACATAGATAACTATGTAGATATGAGTATTAGTGTTATGAAGAACAAAAATGGAGGAATCTGCTTTTCTGTGAGCAAATTCGAGAGTGTATAGATATGCTGAAAACGTATTGAACCACTGGCGAGGAGCTTGTTTGAGACCGTAGATCGCTTTCTTGAGTTGACAAACATGATTCGGTTTGTGGTCATCTTCGAAGCCTTTTGGTTGTCTCATGTAGATGATTTCGTCAAGGTTTCCATATAAAAAAGCATTGGTTACATCCATTTGATATACATGCCAACTGTTGGTAAGGGCGAGTGTGAGAAGGACTCTTATGGTAGGAAATTTGGCTAATGGACTAAAACTTTTCAATTAATTTATTCCGTATTGTTGATAGTTGCCTTGAGCAACTAATCGGGCTTTGGGCCTTGTAATGGTACCGTGTGAGTTATATTTATTTCTGAAAGTCCAACAACTGCCAAGTATAGGTATATTTGGAGGAGGTGGTACCAACTGCCAAGTTCCTGACGTTGTAAAGCATGAAATTCGTCTTCCATGCTGTTCTCCACTGATAGTGTTTGCTTTCTTCATGATAGTTGTTGGGTTCAGGTGGTGGAGAGGTTGAAGAGTGGTTTTGAATGTGAAGAAGGTTGAGTTTTTTAATTGGTTTGAGAAAACTAGTTTTGAGTCTTGTAGTCATAGGGTGGCCCGAAGTAGTAAGTGGAGCAGCAAGAGGTGAACTCGATATTAGAGGAATCTGGGATGATGAAGTATTGTTGGAAGAGATAGTTAATTTTGTGGGATTGGAAGGTGTAGGGAACGATTCTTGCTAAGGTGCTGACCGAGATATAGGATGTTTTAGTTTGGCAACAGTGATAGGGTGATTGGAATGATGTGTAGTAGTAGGAGGAACTAGAAGAGATGAAGGAAGCAAAGAGGAATGTTGTGGTAGTTTAGAGGAGATTTGTTGTTTAAAAGGAAAACAAATTTCATCAAAGACTACAGTCTTGAAACAAAAATTTTGTTGTTTGTTGGATCAAAGCACTTGTAACCTTTGGAAATGCTTGAGTATCTAAGAAAGACACATTGCCTAGAGCGAGATTCAAGTTTGTGCCTTTGAATTGATGCAATCTAGGGAAAATAAGGGCATCCGAATATTTTGAGAAAGGTGTAGTCAGGTAATTTGTGAAAAAGAAGGTAGAGGAGAGGAAAAATCATTTGTGGAGGAAGGTAGGCGATTAATGAGATAGGAGGCTTGAGAACAACATCGGGCCAAAATGAGTGCGGGAAAGATGAACTGTGTAATAGAGTGCTAGTGGTTTCTATTAAATGTCTGTGTTTGCGCTCTGCCAAACCGTTTTGTTCAGGCGTATAGGGATAAGAAGTCTGATGGTGAATTCCCTGTTTAGTAAGAAAATATTTGAAATTAGAATTTAGTTATTTAGTACCTCCGTCAGATCTCAGATGTTTAATTTGACAATTGATTTGTTTTTCCACAAAGCATTTGAAATCAAGAAAAATATTATAAGCTTTGGATTTGTGTCGCATGGGAAAAATCCAATTAAAACGAGAGTAATCATCAATAAAAACCATGTAATATAGAAATCCTTGATGTGAAGGTACTTGGGAAGGACCCCAAACATCAGAATGAATAACAACTAAGGGAAAACATGCTTTATCTGATGAATTAGAAAACATAAGTTTGTGTCCTTTGGAAATTTGATAGATAGAGCAAAAAGAAGCGTTAGTAGGTATATGCAATGACTTATTATTAACAGAAACTAAATGAACAGTTTGAGTATTGGGATGGCCTAATCTTTGATGCCACATGGAGGAGTCTTGATGCTTGGTGGCAAGACCAGTGTTGGAGTAGGTGGAAGCAGGCGGCCGAACAGAGTAGAGTCCTTTGTTACTTGGGCCTGATAGCAGAGTTTGGCTTGTCGTCAAGTCCTTAATAACAAAATCATGTGAATCAAAACAAACTGGCACATTATTATCATGAGTTAGATTAGAAACGAATAAGAGATTATGAGATAATTTGGGAATGTGAAGAAGATGATTGAGTTTAAGCTTACTATTACGGTGTTGGCAGAATTCCATTGCCTGAATGAGCAATGGGTAAAGATCTTCCATCACCAATGGTGATATTTTCTGAGCCGTTGTAAGAGCTGGCCTGAGAAAGATTATTTATAGAGTTTGTAAGATGTGTTGACGCGCCGGAGTCAGATACCAGCCTGTGTTTGGGGTATCATTTGCATCAACCATGGCTCTGGATGAGTTCTGTGTTGAATTTAATTCTGGAGGATTGACCGTAATGTTAAGACGATGCCAACAATTGTTGGCAGAATGTCCTCATTTGCTACATATTCAACACTGAATGCTGGTAGTAGGATTTGTTCAGGATGGTTGAGTTGAGTTTATTCTGCGACCTCGGTGTCCTCTACCTCTGTGAGAGTATAATGTTGTAGAGGAATCAGCTATCGTAACATTTCGAAGGGTGTCAGCCTGAAGGTTGATTTCTTCGCTGATTAGAGTCGAGTACATATTGTCTAGATCAATGGGATTGATCATCATGTGAATGGAAGTCTTGAAGGCATTGTAGGATTGTGGAAGACCATTGAGAGTGCAGAGGATGATGTCTTCTTGATCAAGAACCCCTCATGCAACCACAATGTTGTCCACGATTGTTTTGATCTGCGTGAGGTATTGCGAAATTGTCTGGTTCTTCATTTGAACATTATGTAATTCATTTTTCAGTTGTATTACACATGATCTGTTGGAGGATTTAATCTTGCGTTCGATTTAGCCCAGATGTCAGAAGTAGATTCGAGATTAATAACATAGGGCAAAATCACTGGTGAAAGCGTGGAGCACAGTTCTGCCGATAGATTTTAATCAACAAGAACCCCTTCTTGGTATTTGGGATTGAGTTCTTTTCCGCCATCTTGACGATCGATGTAGCGATCAGGGGTGGATGCCATCGGAAGATGAAAGGAAGCAAAACCATTGGCATTGAGGAGTTTCAAGATTTGAGATCTCCATACCGAATAGTTGTTGACAGAGAGAGGCGTGTGAACGATGATCTTGATGTTGGATATGACGAATTTGAGAGCTGTTGGGATGTTGACACTAACATCCATCTCTGAATCTTGACGATTCGTGAGCTGAGATGTGGAAGAAGCTTCCATCCATTCGGAGAAGAAAGAGTAAAGAAAGAAGTAAGACAAGAATGATGGGCTCAGAGATGAAGAAAGGAGGAAAGCTGCTCTGATGCCATGTAAACTGAGAGGAAAATGATATTGAATAGAAAGACAGAGATCACACTTTGTTGAGTACAGTAAGCACATAAATACATAGCCGACCTAACACTATTTACAAGTACATAAGCAGGTATTAAATAGTTTTATAGGTATCCTTTATTAGTATCGAAAGGATAACATCATCTAGATATTATCATATTTCCTATAATAAAGCATACAAAGATATTTAATATTTATTTATATGTCAACTTGCTTTTTCTATTTGTTTATCTTTTTTGGAATGGTGGATGGTTGTGCTAAGTTTTCTCTGATGCATCTAATGGTTCCTCCTCGTTTGTTGGATTTCATTTTTGTTTAGACAATAATGAAGCTATCTTCTCTATGCCAACCTTGGATGGTCACAACATTGTATTGACAACCATGGTAAATTTTTTTAGCCTTGTGTCAATGATTGAGGCTGGTTGTTTCTGGGTTTTTATATAGCTGGATTCATCTCTGGATGGCCTGCCCGCCCCGGCATCTAGGTTGGGATTGCTATTTTGATGGTTCAAATGCTTTTATGTGATATTTTTTGCTGCTTCTTGAGTCCAACAATTTCGTTTACTGAGCTTTTTATGACTTTTTAGTTTTGGGTCTTTGATTATAATTTGCTATAGTTGTTTTTGGTCTAGCTAAAAAAAAGGGTCAACTCTGACATATGAGTTTTTATCAAAATTAAGAAATTGTAAATAAACAAAAGAGGAAGGGGATAGAGACTAAAGATACATGAAGACCACAATCACAATTGAGAATGACCTAAAAAAAAAAGAGCAAGATAGGAAAGAACACAACTAGCCAAAAAGAAAATCATAAGAGCTATTTGTTGGTGGGATTTAAGCAGGATTTTACATTGGATTTATCGTAAATCCTACCAAACTATTTGAGAGCGCGCGGTGAATCCGAATTATTTGTAAATCCCGAATTTATTGGTTTACAAAGTAAATTTAGGATTTATTAAATCACGTTTTTCAACCGATTTAAGAGATTTACGAACTTGCGAGCGAATGCTTCCATGCGCGGCCTTATCATTGAGAAAGATGGTTGCCTTGGCAACGAGCGAGCTCCTGTTGTGACTTCTAATCCTATATCATCAAACGAAGGGAAGAAGTGACGAAGAAATAGCCATGAGGAGAAGCTATAACAATGAAACACTACTTCACGCGAAGCGAAGCAACAACGAATAAATGATTGCGAGGAGAAACACAACAAAAAAAATGAAGAAGTTGAAAAGCAAACTCTATCATTTAAATTAGAAATTAATTTAATTTAGCTTAATTAATATAATATAAGGCATTAATAATTAATTAGATAATTAATGATATAATTAAAAATTAATTTTATATTTAAAAATACTTAAATAAATTACTTAAGAAGTAGGATTATAATCAATAATAAAATAATTTGTTATGTAAAATAATAATTAAATAATTAAGTAGAAATAATTAGATAATCAATATTGTAATTAACAAGATGTATGTGAAATAATGATTAATTAGAAGTAATTGAATATTTAAATAATTAATTATATACTTAGTAATTAAAAATTATTTAAGTTGTACTTATACTAACTTCTAATTATGTTATTTATATTTATAATTTATTGACATTTATTAAAATTTAAATTAATAAATAATTATTATTTTAAATACAAATTAAATTTGAAACATAAAGAAAATTCCTGTTTTTAAAAAACTAACTACTTTAAATCATGAATTACATTTTGAAATAATTTTATAGGATTTAATATAATTTAACACTTCTTTTGTTAAATATTTTTTAAATTTAACACACTCAAAATTTATTAAATCTGAATTTACATAATTTATCAAATACTTCAAAAGTTAAAGCTATTTATTAACAAACAACCCCTTAAAAAAAGCGGCCAAGAGAGCCACAAACCATGAAACCCTAAGGGGCTGTTTGGTATCGGATTTACAGCGGGATTTAAGTCGGATTTACGCTAAATCCAGCCAAACAGTTTTTGTGCGCGCGTTAAATCCCGGGATTCAGAAAATATCGGATTTACAACTTAAATCCGGGATTTAGTAAATCCGAGGGGTAGCCGAATTTAGTAAATCCGAGCGGGATTTATCCGAAGAAGCGCGCGAAAGGGAGAAAGTTACCTTCACAGCCAGCGAGCTCCCGTTCTTGCTTTCGATCAAAATGTCGTAACTTCCGATCTGGGTTGAAGTCGTCGTAGGAGCGAAGTCGAACAACCACGAAGGAGACGAAGAAGCGACGCCTGTAATCTCTACACCTCCTGCGAAAGCAACGGAGCCGAACAGCAACGACGAAAAGAGAAGCTGAAAGGCAAACCCTAGACACCTCTAAGTTATTATTGATTAACTTAATTAATATAATTTAAATTATTAATACTTAAGTAAATTAATTAAGTAGTTAATTGTATAATTAGTGCATAAATTAATTATGTAATTTAATTTAATTATATAATTAGTAATTAAATATTAATATAATTAGATTAATTAATATAACTTAATATCTCTATTATTAAATATATAATTAATTGTATAAATAATAATTAATGGGTAATTTGTACTTAACATATTATTAAATTTAACACATTATATTTTTTATTTTTAATTATAAATTTATTTTTAAGTTATAATTATCTTCTTCATATTTAAATGCCTAACAGTTATAAATCCTGAAATATGTTACAAAACAGTTTTTTCGGATTTAATAGGATTTAACATTTGGCATACCAAACAGTTTTTAGGATTTAACACATTTCGAATTTACTAAATTCGAATTTATAGGATTACTAAATCCCACTAAAGTTAAATACCACTTGTTGCCAAACAGCCCCTAAGAAAGCTTATTACTCTCTCTGCCTTCAAGATTCTATGTTAGAGAAGTTTCACGAGGAAAAAAAAAACGAAAGAGATGCTGCGGCGGAAACCAAGCGTAATTGAGGTGAAGTCCGATGATAAGGAGGAACTCGAAGAGGCCCGCCGCCTCCGCTCTCTCTCCACCAAAGCTCCTTCTGGTCCTAAGCCTACTTCTAACCCTAGTTCGTCCTCCTCATCTCTCCATCACTTCCACGATCCACTTGACCCGGCTGCCAAGGCCCAGCGCATCGGCCTCCACCACTCGTCCAAGCCCTAACCATCGCATGGAGGTGGGGTTCAGTCTCCGCCTCTCACCAGCGCCTCTTTATCGCGCTCTTCCCTTTGGGCCTTTTCTTCTTTCTTCTTCCTTCGCATGATGAAGAGGATCAAGGAGTTGGGCATTGGAGGGGAGGGGAAGCAGGAGAAAGGTGCCTGTATTGGAGTAGGATCTAAGACAAGGTATGATTTTGTTACCAACTGTGATTTGGGGTGGTAGACATTCAAGCGGAAGAACGCCAAGGGGATGTTATAGGGTTTCTTGAAGGATAAAGAGCTGGATTATTTCTACTCAAAATCGTCCAAGTTTGCAGTTTTCCAAGATGGGAAGCTTCTTCCTTGAATGAGTACTATTCTTATAAGTTTTTTAGGTGGATGCAAATCTTAATCCTTATGAATCTGTCCTGTTTTTTCAAGTAAGAATGCGGTCTATTGGATGCTAATGTTTAAGCTTAGAATATTCATGATTGCAATTGTTGTTGTTTGATAGTTCATTGACTAATGGAAGTTCTTCCCTGCGGATACTGATATTATAGTGTGTTCTTTAAGTTCAAGTTTCTATTATTAAGACTTATAAGGCTACCATTACCTAGCTGTAAATAGCATACCATGACCACCACATAATGGATAATCTCTTATCAGTGCCTCTGTTTGAAGGACTATGGTTTTCTGCATTGGCTGGTCATTTAAAGATGACATTGAACTGGAAGTGGTAGAATGAATTGAGATAAATTCAATTTACGACGGAGTGATGCTTTTCAAGTCCATCTGATTCACATGCACTCACATCTATGTGGCATAGGCTCAGTTAGATCTTACCAAGTAAGCTTAGTAATTATTTTTCCTTACAACTTTGCTTTGCTTTTTCTCATCTTTCCATATGCTGAGCCCATGGCTTTGTTAATTTTCAAAATGATGTTGAGGTTAACATCAAATGGCTAATATTAATGAAAATATGTGTGGTTGTTAGCAGGTGGTATGATCTATCAAAATAATAAAATAACTAGTAAATGACAATAGATCTTCCTACTAAATTGAAGAAATAGATCTCAAAATTGGTTAGCTTTGAAGCTGCATGAAGTGCATAATTCTATGGTAAATTTTTTTGCTGAAATTGAGTGTTACTTTGAGCAAGCAAAATACGTGTTATTGTGTCTAGTCATAATTACGTTGTTATACTCATTCATATACATATATAGCACCAAAAAAAAAAAAAACAGTTATAATATAATTATTTTTATGCCTTTTTGAGGATACCTAAGGCAGGAGTGTGCCATCGCAATTAGTATTTTGCCAAAATGGAATGCTCACAAAGTGCAATAATGAAAAACTATAAATTCATATATCATCATTAACTTTTTTCCAACTTTTTTGTATTTACTTTGTGAATCAACATCGTGTATTAGCTTATGGTGATCATTCTAAATGATGCCTTCAATTATGTGGAAATTCACATATCATCATCAACAACAATATAATTTTACAATTGATTATGATTGTGTTTAATGTCATTGTGCCCTGTGGAGCACATAGTAGTTTATGAATGTTTTAAGTGGTACAATTTGTAGAAGCTAGCACTTCGACCATTACAATTAATTTAATTTATTCTACACCACAGCTAAAGCTTATATATCAATTTTATGATTTTGGCTTTGTAAATTTTAGCCCTTTGGTTCTCTTATATTTTTTTCACCTGGCAATCAGAATTAGTACAAATATTTTGTTGAAGAAGCCCAACCCATATGAAAAAAATGAACATCTTATGTTGTAGAATTATTACACATTGTTTATAGCTGAGATTGCATTCAAGACTCGCTTTGCTTGAACATAGAAACTATGTTTTGAGAAATTGTGAATATTTTGGATTCTATTATATGGCGGAATGTGATTAGAAATTATTAAAAGTCATGCATATGCAGTAGATATTCTTACGATTGGTACCCATGTATTAATGCGAATGATGTTAATCAGGATATTCTCAGGATTGTCAATAAAAGACCTGACCTGTAATGCCTTAGGGTTTAATTTTAGAAGAATTGTCTATTCTATCACTTAATTAATCTAATAGAGCTACTAATGTCATTTCAATAAATAGAAATCAACATAAGCAATCTCTAAATTTTTTTTCTTCAATTTATAATTTCATTAATTTCCCAAAATTCATATTCAATAGTCAGGAGGTCAGTCAATACATCAGTGTGTCTATATTTTAAACTTATGACTATAAAAAAAAAAACTAAATGCAAAATAAAAGATAACCTAGGTAAGCCTGATCTGTCTCATTTCATTGGATCCTGCCCCTTCGTAAAAATATATAAAAACCAGAGAATGAGCTAGCATTTTAGTTGATTACTAGAACCTACAACTGCAATCAATTCAAAGCCATGGAAACAATATGTTTTTAATAATTCAATCAATATCAATATAAATATATAACCTGTAAAAGTAGGTAATAGTCAATGTGAACAATATTATGTTATATAAGTAATAAATTTAGTTCCACTATATTGATCAGTGATTCGTAACCAGGTTAAGGATCGCTAGGTTCTGACATTTCTATACCTATTAGTAACAAAATAGTTTTGTATGTTGGTTTATAAAATCAGTACATTTGTCTTTATTATATGCAGGGAAACAATCTGTTTTTAATAATTCAATCAATATCAGTATAAATATATAACCTGTAAAAGTAGGTAATAGTCAATGTGAACAATATTATGTTATATAAGTAATAAATTTAGTTCGACTATATTGATCAGTGATTCCTAACCAGGTTAAGGATCGCTTGGTTCTGACATTTCTATACCTATTAGTAACAAAATAGTTTTGTATGTTGGTTTATAAAATCAGTACATTTGTCTTTATTATATGCATGTTGTATAATATTTATGCAATGCATATATATCATGTTCATATAAGTTCATTATTCTAAATATCAATCTTATCAATCATATCAACTTTATCTGGAAAGTCATATGGGTATGCATGTCTTATAATATCAATACTATATGCAATGCGTCTTATGCATACTATATAGTTCATGTAAAATATTTGCCATGGCAGAGCTGCTAGGCATCACAAAACACACTCCAGTTTCCCATTTTTTTCTCCAAAACCCTAGAGCTCAAAGTTGGGTTCTACCAACCCCGGCATTGCGGCGTTCTCATCGGACAAATTTTGGAAATTTAGGAAAGTTAAATTGAGGTTACTACAATTTTCCTACTGTTAAAAATGTAACAAAATTATTGATCACTGGTCACATCAATCATCTATCAAATCACATGTTCATTCATTCACGAGTATGCATGTCAATTAGTTAGTTTTAGTATATTCTGATCCAAAAGTAATGGCATTCAAAATAAAGAACTATACCAGTGGACCTCTTCGGAGCATCTCTCAGTTTGTGTTGTCTCAATCTATATGCCCATGTCTGTATGGGTGCTATCATCGCTGACTGTGTGTGCTACCTTTGACTTTCACTCAGATTTACATTTTTAACACCAATGTTTCTCACAAAACTTTGAATTGACATTCTAGATCCTTCATGTCTCTATTCATATGCTTGTCTAGACTGATTTGTCCTAGATCCAAATCTCTTTTCATATCCCCTTTATGGGCAGTCCTTCATCTTGTGTCCATATTGATCACAACTGAAGCAATGTCTAGTGATTAGATAACATTGTCCTATATGTCTCACATTTAGGACATTCTTGCATATTGCTAGCTTGTACCATGATTCCTCTCTTAACATCAACAAATCTACTTTTTCTTTTCAATATTATCTCTGGCCATCTCTTCGCTTGCTCTTTTCCTACTCATGTCATGTCTGAACTGGAGAATGACTAAATCATTTTATGCTAATCTAACTCTCTCAACTAACTTAGAAAACTTTTGGTTTCTCAGTAATACAAGCGGATGCCTAAACTCATATTTCAATCATTTTAAGAATCTTTATTATTTCTCCCCAGCAGTATTAACCATTTGAGGTGTATACTTGGCTAGTTTAGTGAACTCAGCTTTATACTGCATCATTATTTTGTTCCCTTACTCGAGTCTCATGAAGGCCTCCTGTATTTGGTGTTATGCAGATGAGGATACGAACCAATCTCTGAAGTGCTAACGAACTTCTCCCATGAAATCAATGAGTTTAATTTGCCTTGGAATTTCTCTCTACTGTCCAATCCATCATCTCTTAGCTTCACATTCAAACAAAAATGTTGTTAGTGTTTTCCTGTTACTCGAGCACTGCATGTTGTCAAAGATTTTCTCTATCCTCAGTAGCCAGTCCTTTGCCTTTTGGCTTTACAGCTCCCTTGAACAGTGGGGTCTTCAACTTGTAGAACATATTTAGTCTCTTTGCTCCAAGTCTGTCTGCTCTGTACATCACTCATTAGTTGAGCAATTAAACTAGCAAACTGTATCACGCTATCAGAACTCACTAGGGCTACCAAACTCTGTTTATTTGATACTTCAGACGGATCCATTACAAAGTATAGTTATCTTTCCATTCAAATGATAATTCAATCATACATATGAATAGAATGAATGCAAAAAATAAATTCTAATACACATGCAAAAATGATGAAAATAAAAAAGGGGAAAGGTGTATAAAAGAAGAATATGTGTATTTTGTAAATTTTCTACTGCTATCGCCGTCATCACCGGTCGTCGCACAGGTATAAAATTAGGGGTGACAATTTCGGGTCACGGGTAGGGTTTGGGTCGAACCCGGAATTGACACAACACTGTGCGGGTCAACCCGAACCCGACCCATTTTTACAAATGGGTCAGTTTTTGGGACCCGAACCCGACCCGCTTCGGGTTCGGGTCAACCTGACTCGACACGGGTTTACGGGAGTTGACTGAAGAAGGGCGCGAAGATGAGGCGAGTTGCAGCTTCCCATCGTTGGTTCCAGTCTGGGCGAGGTCCCTTGGCTTGGACTGCGGTGAGCTCCCTCGCCTTGGACTGCGGCGAGCTCCCTCTTTTATTTGGGTCGAACGTGAAAGACCCAAGGTTTTCGGGTCGTCCCTCTCGGTGAGCTCCCTCTCCTTTTGCCATCGTTGCTTTCAATCTAACTAAAAAATGAAAACGGCGATGAGGAGAGCTCCCTGCCGTAGTCGTCATTGCTTCTGGTGAAGTGACGAACTGGCGTCTGGCAGTCCCGTGGAGCTGAGATGAAAGGTGAGGCGGTGAGCTCACTACGTTGTTGCTTCCGATCCTATTATGACGGACCGACTGTGATGGTCTGACGGACTGAATGCGACGGGGACCATTGGAAGACATTGACGAGTGACTAGCTCACGCGACTCATAAGTGACGCGCGCCGCGGTTGACGAGTGACGGGGATGACAAATGACAGGATGATTCAGGGTCAAATCGTGTTGGTTTCGGGTTTCCGGTTCAACCCTTACCTAACCCGTTTTTGTAAACGGGTCAAAATCTCTGACCTGAACCCGACCCGATTCGAGTCGGGTTGACCCGAACCCGAAATTTTTGTATCGAGTTCGAGTCGGGTTTTCGCGTCGTGTCCAATATTGACATCCCTATATAAAATTACAAAACTCAAAAGCCCCAAACTCCATGCATTGGAAAACTAACCATACATGCTTTTCTCTAACGTGGTGGGAAGAGAACCTGATGTGACGCCTACGGCGAGGCGTGTAGGCCATGTATGCATTTTTCTCTAGCGTGATGGGGACGAATATAAGTACTCATAGTTGCTTCAGTGCCTACGAGGAAACAACTGCGCATTTTAAACAGGTACCCTAGGATCCATGCACGCCTTTCTCTGGCATGGTGAGATTGAAGATTAACAGCCGCGGTGTCATCCGACATCTAAAGTACACGCTTTTCTTTAGTGTGACGGGAGACCCAGACTCTTGGAATTTCTCTTAAATGGGGGATACGTCGAAAGACTATCGGATTTTACAGTGACAGGGGACCTAGATTTGAGGAAAGACAAATTGAACTTAATAAATTTAAACCCAAGAAAATGATAATGAGCCGCAAAAAGAATATGATTGAACCTGGACTTGAGTTGAAACGGGGGAGACGTCGGAAGACTATCAGATTTTACAGTGACAGGGACCTAGATTTGAGGAAAGACAAATTGAACTTAATAAATTTAAACCCAAGAAAATGACAATGAACCGTAGAAAGAATATGATTGAACCTGGACTTGAGATGAATATGAGCTTGCACTAAGCAACATGCATAGAACTTGAATCAAATGACATTGAACTGGACACATAGATTGGACCGCAGGGGACTTGAATCTGAATAGAATGCAAGGGAACTTGAATTCAAACGGACTGCAGGGAACGATATTGAATTTTAAGTTCTAAAATACACGAATAAATTAAAATTTCAAACACTAAGTATTCAAATAAAGTCAACTGAAAGACTTATGATGGACGAAACATCGATACAACTTGTTTGTATGCATCAATTAATGAAGTTAAAAAAAAATGTCTTAATATGCTTGCAATCAATAAACCCCAAAGCTGAATGAAATATCGATGATATTCCAATGAACATTGCAATTCATATGCAAACATAATTCACTCACAAATGATAATGAAATCCCATGTAATGAGGTGACTCGAAATAATTGCAGTGACTATAAGGATGGCAATGAACAAGACAACGACAATCGATAACAATCTGCAAATGAACACATCAATCTCTTGTGGATTTTTGAAATTCATATGCAGCGAATTCAATGAATCACCAGCAAACACAAATGAGGAAGTCATATTGAACATAATTCACTTATGAATCTTATGCGAGCAAATAAGGAATTTGCCAAATGTGGGTTTACAATTGAACCTGGACTTGAGTTGAATATGTGGTCGGTGGCCATGCAGGTTTACAATTACATGTGCTTTTGAACATAATTCTTTCTATTGTTCATTGTCATTTTTTGGGTTTAAATTCATTTAAGTTCAATTTGTCTTTGCTCAAATCTAGGTCCCCTCCTATCACTGTAAAATCTGGCAGCCTCTCGATGTCTCTATCGTTTAAGGGAAATTCCAGGAGTTTGGGTCTCCCGTCACGCTAAAAAAAAACCCGTCACACTTAAAAAAAAGCGTGTACGGTACATGTTGGATGACACCGTTGTCATAAATCTTCAATCCCACCACGTCACAGAAAGGTGGGTATGGGTCCTAGAGTACTTATTTAAAATGCGTAGTTGTTTTCTCGTTGGCACTGAAGCACCTACGAGTACTTATATTTGTTCTCGCATCGCTAGAAAAAATGCATATATGGCCTATCCGCCTCGCCGTAGGCGTCGCACCAGGTTCCCTTCACACCACATTAGAGAAAAACGTGTATGTGCGGTCATCCGGTGCGTCGAAAATGCCGAATGCGGGGTTTGAAGCATTTGAGTTTTAGAATTTTATACCTACGCGACGATCGGTGACGATAGCGATAGCAGTAAAAAATTTACTAAATACACATATTCTGCAGGTTTTCCGGATACTTGATCACAGATTTTGACTGAAACATGGTAATTTTAATGCTGATTTGAGATTTCATTTGACTTGCTATTTTTTGTTTAATTTTATTCATTTTACACTAAGATTAATGATTTGTCATCTATAGAAATCAATTTAAAACGACAGTAAAAGTGTCGATCAATCATGATTGTCTTGCTTTTCGTAATGTGCGTGATTGCCTCAGAACTCGTGCTGTATTTTGTATTTTGGTATCGACGACGTTCTAAACGTAACAACGAACTCTGTTTTGCCATCGAACGTTGGATGATGTCGGAGTGCCTTTTTCCTTGATTTGCGCATAGTAGGTGGATGAGAACATTGCTATATTTATTTTTATTTCTGTTACTAAAAAGCCTGCACTTCGTTTGAACGCAACCGCTCATAATAATATACAATGCTAACATTAGGAAAACATGATAGGTAAACCAATATTTTATTTAAGCTTTCTGTTAAAAGGAGAGCTAGAGATTATATTAGTTTTCATTTTATTAAAAAAGTGTTAATTGTTTTCGTTCTTTACGGGACTGTTCACCTAATGGGTACTTTCCTAAGAATAATTGGGTTAGGTTGATAGCTTGTTGGAGAAGCCATTATAACTAATAGGAAGAAAGTTTTGACCTTGCCTGAATGAATAGGAATTACATCTTGCTCATTAACTTCTTGAAAGTATTCCTTCATGGGGAGGTAGGGCTAGCTCTCGTATGTGCTTCTTGCAATTCATTCATTTGACCAAAGATTAGAGCCATTTTGGGCTCTACATTAATTTTTCAATGGCCAATTTAAGTTCTTTCATTTACATGTAGAGAGCATTTCCTGCATGCATGCCTAGGTCGTCTAAACTCTCTTTGGAATATTGTTGATCAATCTTATTATTGCGGGTTAGAATAAACGCGGTGATAGAGTTAGAATGCTACGTCTTAGCGTTGCACAGATATCCAGCTCACATACGGAGAACACAAGATTTTTATGTGGAAAGTCCTGAAAAAAGTGAAAAACCATGGGGCCTGGTTCAGTTGAAAATGATTTCACTAGAACTTGAGTTGGTTACAATGGGCTAACTCATCTCCAAGGGCGATCAGATTACAAGTATCAATTGCACGACAAAAGTTCGGGTGTTAGATGATAGTCCGACAGAACTTTGGGCTTCATATGGTGGTCTTGCAGAACTCTGGGCGTTAGGTGGCGGTCTGACAGAACTCTGGGTCTTAGGTGATGGTCCGGCAGAGCACAGGGCGTAAGGTGATGGTCTGGCAGAGCACAGGGCGTCAGGTGGTGGTCCAACGATGGTTCAGTAGAACTCCGGCGGTGGTCGAGGAGGCAAGACTTGTATCGATTACTATTTTACTTTTTACTCCATGAAAATAGGGATCGAGCAAAAAAGATCCATCACTTTAATACTTATTTGAAAGAATGACAATTAACTGTATCAACATTTGAATCGCTATTTCAAAAATTTAAATTAAATATTTAACTCTATAAAAGAAGGCTTAAAATTAATGAAGACGAAGTGTTGTGCAAGTATTGATATGACTTATATTATTACCACTCCCTCCAAGAATGTTGAAATGTATCGCAGTGTATCTCTGCTGATTGGAACACTTATATGGGAGCCACCATTTCTTCATAGGATCATGCTTCCTAGAAGAATTTCCTATGGAAGAAACAACGGTCTTTTTTTTTTAATCATCCTCTAAAAGAATCACTTTTTTCCGTTAAAAATATGCTTTGAGATTAATTGATAAAAAAAATTTTGTTCAGAATTTTTATTTAATAATTTTTTAATAATAAATTTTATATTAATTGATAAAAATAAGATAAATATATAATAAATTAAAAAATTAAGAAAAAATAATACGAATTGGTCATTTTCGGTTTAAATTGAGTTGGTGGGTCAATCTAAATTTTGGATCAAATTCAACCTATTTATTAAACGGTTAACTCGGTTATAATCCAACCAGATCAGAATAGGTTCTTGTATCTTGAGTCGTGATGGGTAAATTCTAAGATAAAGCTTTGAAATGTTTCAAAAATTTTTTCTTTCAATTTAAACTTTAAAATAAACTCCAAATTGTAATTCTAATCAATAGGCTCTTTCACTTTCCTAGACCATCAATTTCAAAAGCAAAATCATAGTGAGCTTAAACAACTTAGTAGGTTATATAAATCGATCTAAATTTAAAAAAAAATTAAATATTTTTAAAAATATGTAAAAATAGTTAGATGTTAGTATAATAAATCACCGTATACTGAGAAAAATAATAAGATCATAACAGTTATCTAAAAATTTATATAATAATACTGAGCAGTTAAGTAAATAGATATTCATATTTTAAAACAATTCTTATCGCAAAGTAGTTCATATCACATTTCCTAATCTTGTATAAAATCTTAAAGGATTTTTGACTCTTTATGACTCTCTTTATATTTATAGCATCATAATATGATTTATAGCCACCAAAAAATGACTTATGACTATCAGAACATAGTTTATAGCTACTAGAACATATCTTATAGTAATCATATTATTCCCGGATATAGATAGAATCTCAAAGAAAATTTTCCCCTTATATTTGACAGTAATCATATTCCAATCACACAAGCACATATTTCATTACATTGTACCAATTAAAGTATAATTGAGCATATTTCATCAAGGTTGTAATACTCGGACCGAACAATGAGCCATAAGAATGAGATGTTTATAGTTTGATGGTTCGAACCGGGGTCAAACTGAGTTTGAATTGAATGATGTAATAAATATTAATTTTTTTTTTAAATATTACATAATTTACATAATAATGATGTAATCATATAAAAATATTACTTAAAATGAAATGTAATAAATAATCATAAAATATAAAACATGAAAGAATACTTATTTTAATTGAAGACAAAGCATTGAAGAAAAAAATAATAATTCTCATTTAATTGTGTATATCATTGAAGACATAAATCATTGAGTCAATTAAAAAATAATCAAAGAGACAATTTAAGCAAAGTTTTGTAAACTAAAGTTCTAGGCAATTGCAACGTGATCTTTGTGACTTTCAATATTAAATTTGAACATTCAATAGTACGTAAGATTGTAGAAGACTTTAAATTGGATTGATAATTTGGATTTTTTTTCTTAAGAATACTTGTCTATTTCCTAAAGATTTGAATATGCCAAATAAAAATTATTGAGATGTATTCAATTACTTTGGAGAAGTATTGTCATGGTGGTTTGATATGAAACATATAACATTTAAAGTTTAAACTTTTAGAATTTATTACGCATATAGCTCTAAAAAACACACCTTGCGGCTCTAGCTTCCAGCACAGGTGGTCCGGCCATCCCGTGGCTTCTGGTTCCCTCATAGTATGACCAAATAAGCTAATTCATTATTATCAGCATTAGGGGAGGAATATATACCTATCGTTTTTTCTTGTGCATTTGGCGTTGAGGAGTTGAGCTCGATGTTCTACGTAAGTTCGTGCGTCGAGTGGAGAGGAAGGAAAGGGCTGAATAATAGACTTGTAGCCCGAGGAGCTTCGCTGGAGGAAATGACAGTAAACTTGATTCCTAGTGTTTATGTAGAGAGGAAAGACCGAATGGACTCACGGAGAAGAGAATGAAGTCGAGCGGACTTGCGGAGAAGAGAGCGATTGAACGAACGTAATGCTTAGGGTTGCTTATGGGATTAAGAGTTTAGGTTTTTGTATATGAACTGTAAGATCGTAATTCGATGGTTGAAATTAATTCATGCTTGAACCTCCCGAATTCGGAGAACCGCCTCCGGTTTCCCGGCTCGCTGTTTCGACCGTTGGTCTGATTTGTTCTTGAGTGGTTAAATGATATCATGGTTCTATAAATTGACCAAACTAGCCGATCAATCAGTTCTCGGTTCAATAGGTTGAATCGTCCGATCCGATCTGATTTTCTCAACCTTGCATTTTATAATTACATAGTTTTTTATAATGGTAGGCAACATGAATTCCTACTAAGTAAATTTTCACAGTTTCAAAATATAACCAACTATTGAAATATCTTTCAATACATTCCAAATATTATTAGTCATGTGTTGAAGTTAAAATTAAGTCTTGGTCAACCTTGGTTGCCAAGTCAATCATGATTTATCAAAGAGACCTTTAAACCCTTAAACATACATTTGAAACTTTGATGCCTCCCCATTATATGAGACCTCTTTCAACAAGTTTGAAATTTCATTTGGAATTGAATGAACCCAAACCCAACCCTTGGTCAAGTGTGGTTGACCAAGTCAATCATACTTGACCAAATGGCCTCTTAAGGTTCAAACATGCATTTTGAACTTGTAGACCTCCCCATTACATGGGACCACTTCCATTGAGTCCAAAATGTCATTTTGGATTGATTGATCCTAAACTAGGTTAACATCAAACTAACTTGGTTGACTAAGTCAAACTAGTTTGACTAATCAAGCCTACCTCCTATTCAAATTTAATGCTCTAAGCATCTCCAAACCAAATTAAACCCTTGGGATTATGCATTGGGTCTCTAGGAGCTATCCTTAGGTGACCTAACCCTTAGGTCTACTTAGGCTATTCACATGCCTTGAACCAAGTTTTCAAGAGAGGTTTCCTTTGAATAAATTCTCAATCCAAATTAAATTGAACCTAACCAATACTTGTATTAGGTCCCCCATGATCCATTGCACCTATCCCAGGCAGCCCAGCCCTTAATCCCATAGGTTAAGAATCAGGCTAACCCAAATTAACTAAATTCACTTTGCATTGAGCCAACTTCAACCCTGCATCTCACCAAGACAAATTGACACTTATATTGTATAAACCTAGGTCATATGCACCAACCATGGTCAACCCAGCCCATGTGTCGACTTGGGTCAAATGTTAGGCTAGTCCAAAGTGTCCCAAAATGCCTCTCTTGAGTCACATTTCCAAATTGGACTTCACCACGATGACAAATTGACTCATGCATTAGGATTAGGAATGTTCCAGACACCTTTCCACAAAAGCTACCCCTGGGTGGTGGCCGCAAGTGGCCAAAAAAGGTGAAACTAACCCCAAGTGGTCTCCCCTCATATGAGACAAAGCCATGTCTCTCTCAGCATGGCTTGCCACCATTTGGCTCATGGAATGTTTACTGGTTATCCCTTCTAGCTAGCAGCCATCTAGGGGGTCTGCTTGAGTGATCCCAACCATTAAAATTCATTAGAGAGGTTTGAATAGGGAAAACCCAACTAGTGCCTCTAATTACTTCCTTTCACTTTGAAAACACTCTATAGAGCTCCAAAAGTCCCCCTTGAGCTTCCCATCCGCTCTGGTGCCTATCTCCAATGATTTTGAGTAAGCTCTGGTAAAAGCTCTCCTTAAATCTAGGTCTCTTGAAATGAAACAATCATGGGCTTCATATGAATTTGCTCAAAGCAAGTTTGTGGAATTTGGAGCATAACATGAGGTATCCATCCATGCCCAATCTCCCTAGCTAGGAAGTACGATTAAGTGTTAAGTGGACCTTCAAACCAACAGATTCTGACTGTTGGTTTGAAGATTCAGGTCATGGTGTTACTCTTTGAGAAATTTCATTCAATTTTACCAGCTAGATCTCTTGGATAATGCCAAAATATGCTTATAACTAAGAAATCCTATGGGAGCTGAATGGAGAAATCAGAGCCATTGATCTTGATCAACATCTCTAATTTGATCATGTGATCTCCGAGCAAATTAAATTGTAGCTGCTCAATCTTAACTCGATGATGGATGTTAATGCCACATTTTATCATTAGTCGCAAATCATTAGCCAACCAATCATGCGATGTCACCTATGTTAAAACATGCTGCCACTGTAATTGGTTGAATAAAAAATTAGAAAAATCACCATAACTCGAAAAATTCTTAACTCCTCACACATTTGTCCAATTAGAGTTTTCTTAGGCTCTTTAGAAAGGTCTTGAGGAGCTTTACAAAAGCCCTAAGGTTTGGAATTAAAAATTCTTTTTGAAATTAAGGTAATTTTAGAAATATTGCCTAGGGTATTTTTTAAATTACAAACTTCCGATTAATTCATCATGACTTGAAACTTGGGGGATTGATTTTTGGCATGTCCAAAATTACTTATGTATGTTTTAATTGGTTAGGGGTTCTAGCTAAATTAAACTCATGGGTTAAGAATTAACCCATGAATTCAAATTGGGCTAACTCCTATTCTAATGAGATATAGGTTTTGGTTTATGTTGATTGAATATGCATAGTGTAAGGATTACAATGCCCTTGATTTCACCCCAATCTCATGTGTAATTTGCCCTAATTGAATCCCTAAGTGCATAATTGCATTTGCCTTAGGTGATCAAATTTAGAACCTTAGAAGGTCCACCATGAAGCCAATTTTAGTGGGTTTGAAGCATAGGTTTTAGTGAACCTATGTTCCAAATTTGATTGCAATTGGATATCATTTGGCCCTTTAACTAGTAATCCCAAATTTCACTTGCATAGTTGACCTACATTCTTAATTAATTCATAATTAGTTCAAATAAGATGCTAAAAATACATTTTAATGCTCATATTGCTCAAAATTAAATTCTAAACACAAAATTAACTGCCCCATCAAATTCAAAACAAATTATAAGTAATTTAAAAATTAAGAAAAACCATTCATTAATTAAATAAAATAAGTAAAAATAATTAAAAATACTAAAATGATTTCAAACACTTGAAATCATTCTTAACAATCATTATTGATACTTGGGGAAGATTTCAAGAAGTTTAGATTTGATTTAAAATCAAATTGAAATTTCTCCAATTATATTTAATTAAAAAATTCACTAAAAAGAGATAATTGTGAAAAATTATAACTAATTATAGAAAAATTCAAATGATACAAATTCAATTACATTGAATCACATATTAAATATAATATTTAGGAAAAATATAAGTTTCAAAAATTAGAAGTAAATTAAAAAGTTGATCCTATTGTCAAATCTACTTAAGAATAATAATTAAATATTTAACAAGTTCAATTAAAATTCAAAATTTTAGAGTTCAATCAACTTAATGAACTTTAAATAAAACAAAAATAACTAATTACATTAATAAGCTTCATCAATAAAGTTTATAGGATGAACTAGCTTGAGCTACGAGACTAAGTGTCCTATGGAGGCCATATCCTCAAGCCCATTTTGAAAACGTCATGAACTAATTGATGATACGAAAATGGTAAAATAATAATTATCCGTGAAATCAATAATAAACTAATTGAAATCAGTAAACCAACAATCAAAATATAATATATTAATTAAATAACAAGGTAATTGTTAGGTAATCTGGGCATACGATACTATTAAGTTAGCTCCAAAGAGAGAGAAATAAACCTCATGGTCTTGGTGTAAATAAAGATAATTGTTGTTTAGCTTAAATAATTAATAATAAATCACTAATACATGGGAGCCTTCATACCTTGTGTTAAACTCCATTTGAAGGGCATGAGCATATTGGATTCATAAGGCTTTAAGGATTAAATGATTAATTAAAATATAGGAGCTTAAGGGCTCAAATACTAATCAACCATAACACTTAAAAATTTATCTTAAAAATAAATATTAAAACATTTCAACTTAAACTTGAAATTAAATACCCTTCGACTTTGAACAAATAAAATTCAAGTGTTAGATAAATTTAACAAATATCAAATTTAGGAACTATCCAAATCACACAATCCTCTTGCACACACTATAGATTGCTTGTTATGACAACCAATTTTAGCTATAGGCCAAGTTATTGTTCTTTTATGGGTTTTATTTTAAATGTGAAATGTACTTCTACTTTGATGAATAAACGACCTATTTTTGTTATGCTTTTTTTTCAAATGCTTTGAAGTGATTTTTGTTGTGATTAGTGATGGGCGCTTAGATTTTTCTAAGTAAGGAATGACCTTGATGTTAATAGATTTTATATAAGTGGTCATGCTTATGTAGGACTATAAAAGGGGGGGTTAGATTCTGTTATTTCTTACATGTTTTCATTATAGACTGGATTCCGTTAAGCTCTTAAGGATAAAAAACTCTTCTACTCATAACTAAATAAAATAAATTAAGCTGACATAGAAAGATAATCATTCTTAAGATTTAAGCCAGAGCACGTCTAGAGTTCTCATGCATTCAAACATTTCTTCTCTCCTTTATAGGCGCCTCCCACTTATGTGTAGAAGTAGACTACTTGGCCTATGATGGTGTAGTTTTATCTCAGGGGATATTGTGATTTTTAGGAAAAAAAAAAATTTATGCCTATTTTTAAAATAAAAAAAATCATTTTTGCATAAATTGTTGATTTGCATGCATTGCATTAGAAATAAATAAAATTTAATTAAAAAGAAATTTTACTAAGCATAATCATACCACTCATAAGTAATTGAGTCACTTAGGATCTTCTATAGATGTCGCTAAATTTCAAATTTTTAAACAATAGCCTACCCATCTTTCATGAGATCGAAGTCATAGTTTTGAAGCGCTTAGGTGGTTTAGCTGACTTTCCAATCCAAGCAGGCCGATGGAAGTCCAAAATTCATTAGAAAATGTTTGGGTTGTTCCTATGTAGTGGCCCAACTTAGATCTTGGTTCTGAGGCAGACTTCAAATATTGAGTCCTTATTATTTAATATAATTCTAAATCTTTAATAAAATATCAACTCAATTATAAAATTCTTCTTCTCCTAAATTTGATGCCCAATATAAGATAGACTGAGTATTTTTAAATTATTTCAAAAATTCAAATTGTCTCCTAGTTTTCATCCATTGGCCTCTAAAAAGAAATGCTCAAGTTTGAACTAATCCTATTTATAAATTCCAACCTCTTTTTCTTGCTTCAATCCTTGAAAATCTGATAAAATATCAACCACTATTTTGATCGAGGGTATTCGTAGGAAATTTATCTTTCCCTATAATATAATTAACCATAAAGGTTTGCCTTTATGGGAGACTCAAGACCAGATTAAAATAAACGTCATCTTAGTTAGCTCTTAAATAAAATGAGGGATTTTTTTTTTTTGAGAAAATCAAAGACTAAAATTCAAAGATTTTTTAAAAATAACTTTATCGCCACATTCAAAATCCTAAGTAATAAATGTTGATAAAAATGTTGTATTCGATTAAAAAAATGAAACGCTTAAAAGTCTAAACTCAAATTTCCCAAAACAAACAAAAAATAGTATCTCCCAAGTGGCACCAAGAAACTCCTCTCCTCCTAAAAATTGCTCTCTCTCTCTCTCTCTCTCTCTCTCTCTCTCTCTCTCTCTCTCTCTCTCTCTCTCTCTCTCTCTCTCTCTCTCTCTCTCTCTCTCTCTCATAAACATCCATATACTAGTGAAAATTCTAACTTTATCTATGATGTTTCTATCTGATAGACATATAAGGGAGTAGCGGAGTTGGGAACAATTTAAGAAGTGTAAGGAAGATCCATCAATATAAGGAGAAAATTGAGGCATAGATGAATACAAGAGAAAGGTTAAGGAAGAATTGATAGGAAAGGGAAATAAACTTAAAAAAAAAAAAAAGAGTAAACAAAGGGATTTAGTAAGGCTCATCTCTTATCTAGCTAGTTATTTTCTATTATTCATTAATAATATTGTTAGTGTATATTTGTTTTGTATCAACCTCAAGTCATCTCACATTCTTTGGCCTAATCAATTCTATTTCATTTCAAATAGAATTTTTTTTAATGTATGTGTCAATTGAATAACTATGTTTTGCAATATAATCATCCCCATTCTATCGAGAAGAACCACTCTCAAATTCGATAAATGTTCAACATGATGTGTATAGATTAGATATATTGAATATTGAACATACTCATCTCATCGAATAACTCAATTTGGTATGAATTTGTTCGAAACTTTTTTATAATTTTGTATTGGCTTTTTGTTCCCGAGCTCGTGATAAATGTAAGTGGGGAACCTCCTTATGTAGATTAACCACCAATAGATCATCTTCTTAGTTATCCAATTGCCAATAATTTGCTCTCCTATACATCTTCCTTAATTCTTGATGAGTCATTTTTACTTGTTTTTACTTGTTTTGAAGTTTTTGGTATTTATTTTAATATTTTGCAAAACAAAATGCCCATAATAGTCTTTTTAAATTTTAGGCAAATTAGATTTTTTTAAGAATTTGCTAAAAAATATTAAAAAAAGGAATAAAATAAAAAAATAAGAAAAACTCACGGGATAACCTTATCATGCCTTAAGTAATACTAGAGATTTTAAGAAATTGGGTTATTAAAAAATGCTTTGGTCATTGATATATTCTCCAAAAAATGTTTTGATCTAGCACAAATCTCGAGGCAAAATCAAACCGGAAACTTCAAAAATTAAATTCGGGAGCATCTGAACTCCGATTTCAACGAGCTTATAGTCAAACTGAGCGTCTCGGAAATACGAACCCAACGACACCAAATTCAACTCGATCCGAGACCAAATGAGCCCGAATCAAGCACCCAAAGTGCTGTTGAAAAGCTCATACTACAATTTGAGTTACCTAACGGTCTCTGATTTTAACGAGCTTATAGGCAAATCGAACGACTCGACGAGACGAATCCAATGAGCCCAATATCACCAAATTCAGAAATTATTAAGACCTTCAAATGTCTAACAAACGGTGCACGATCAAGGGATTCAATATCGACAGTCTATTCGATCACTCCCAATTTACCCTTGATCTCACACCTATTTACGAGCTATGCCACTCCAGGAAAACTATAAATTGACCCCTCATTTCTCATAAGAGAGGACTCAAGCTAGAAGAAGAGAAGAAGAAGAGAAGGAGTGGAAGAAATAGCCCCTCCTCGACCACCGCCGGAGTTCTTCCCGTCGTCGGAATAACGTCGAAATTCTGCCGGATATTCGGGTGATGCCGGAATTCTGCACAACTTTGTAATTGAATATCAATTTAGGAAAAATTCATTGTAATCTGATCGTCTTAAATTTGTTAGACAAATCAGTCTTTTGTATCTCAAACAAAATACTAGTGGAATCATTTCAACTGGGTGAGGCCTCGTGGTTTTTTCCCTTTTTTGGGTTTTCCACATAAAAATCCTGGTGTTTATTTTCCTTTCCTATTTATATGCTGAATATTCCTACAACGCTCAAACAAAAATTTTCTTACTCTATCGCCGCGTATATTCTAGCCCGCAACAGTTTGACGCCATCTGTGGGAACCACTATCCCACTACTTCAAGTATTGCTACGATGGTCAACAGACGCAGCAGTTGTATCGTTGAAGCTTTTCACTCCAACTCCCGTCAGTCCAGAAATCAATCTATCACCCGATGTCTGCCTCTTTTTATCCTGGGGGGCAGAATGCTGCCGGAGAAGGAACCTCGGGACCTTCTTTAGAAGAGAGAATTCGAAAGATGGAAGAATCTCATAATGAGATCCTTCAACTCCTGCGAGAAAATCGGAAACCAACACTGGCACAACGGGACGAAGTTCTTCTCCCTCAAGATCCACCACGGGTTGAAGATGTTCAATTCGAACTCTCCAAATAGAGATTCGTCTTCCTCCACCAAGAATACATCCGCAGTCACGACAGGATAACAAACTTGCTGATACAACAAGTTCTACACATCCTTCGGCCATGACTCGGCAGCCTCGCGTTCTCCCAAATCTCCTAGAAGACTAGCCCAATCACACGTTGCTGAACTCCCTCACAATGCCCTGTGTCATGAACTACAAAGGTTGGTACGGGAAGAGTTCCCCTAAGGGGATGTGAGGCAAACTCTCCGACAAAGGGGCTTCTAGGAGTCATCACCTCTAACTGAAGCCATTCTTCAGCATCCCATTCCAGTTGGATTCAAAGTACCCAACATCGAGTCTTACTATGGAATGTCCAACTCCTATGAGCATATCGACCACTATAGAACTACCATGCATATTCACTGAGCCTCAGACGCACTCCTCTGTCAGGTCTTTTCTACCACCCTTAAAGGACAGGCTCGAACATGGTTTTATTCACTTCCGTCCGGGACGATCCCCTCATTTGTCAAATTGGCCAAAGCTTTCGTCGAACAGTTCGTATCCAATCAAAAAATAGCTAAAGTCTCTTCCCATCTTTCCAAGATCTATCAGAATGAAGGATATTTATTAAAAAAGTATTTTCAGCGATTTTCCACTAAAGCTCGATAAATTCCATGAGTAGATTCTGAACTCTTGAGAGGAGTCTTTCTTAGAGGCCTTCTCCCTAGCCCCTTTTACTCGGCACTCATGCGCGACACCGTTCCTTCATATTCCGATTTGATTCATCGTGTAAAAGCTCAAATCTCGACAGACGAAGCCATAAATGCTCATAGAAAATAGTTTAAGCAAACTAATGGGAAGCGCAAGGGTACACTAGGGATGGATAATTCTTCCTCACAATGAAAGAAGCAAAGGAAGAATAATCTACCTCATAGACCTCTAATGCCACGATAAGAACCTCGATAGGAGAAGGAGTACACCCACTCAATACATCTCGAGCAAATGTATTAATGGTTATCCGATATCAAGATTAGTACTACCACTTTCATCGTAGTCGTGGCCACACTACTGAAGCATGTAGACAATTCAAGGAAGAGATTGAAAGGCTTATCCGTCAAGGCTATCTTCGACAGTTTATTCGAGATTCACCTACCCGAGAGGAAACTCGTCCCGTTGGGGGGCAAAATCAACAGAGGCCTCCGGTGAATAATCGAATAGTAGTTGATGAAATTAAGATAATCGCTGGAGGCTCCTTATTATTTGACCAAGTCTTTTTTGCTGGAAATGAAAATCCAACTCTAAAGAAGGCTCGTATAGATCACTTCATCACCTTTGACGATTCTAATTTGGAGGGAGTAAAACACTCTCATCAAGATCTGTTTGTTATCAATGCAGGCATAGGTGACCCATGTTACAATGCCAAAAGAATTCTTGTGGACAATGGAAGCTCCATAGATGTCCTGTTCTATTCCACTTTTCTCAACATGGGTCTCTCAAGAGAAAAGCTTCAACCTTCTGTAAGTCCTTTGTATGGATTTGATAATCGACCTATACTAGCAAAAGGAATAATCTGTCTCCCAGTTGTACTTGGAGAGTTTCCATGATAGTCTACACACTCCATTCAGTTTATCATTGTAAAGTCAGAATCAGCTTACAATGCTATCTTTTGGAGGCCCCTCTAGTCAATTTTTGGGATTGTCACCTCTATCCCTCACCTCAAGCTGAAGTTCCACACCCAGATAGGAGTTAGTGTGGTATGCGGAGATTAACAAATAGCACAAACCTGCTATCTCAGATAGGTCAAGTCACGTCTAATGGTTACCCTGAGCATCGAGGACTTTGATCTCTGGAATGAGCATATTCCTCAGAGAGCTTCCCCTGTAGAAGACCATACTGTTGTACCTATTTTTGAATAACATCCTGAGAGGAAGGTGCAAATTGGATCACTTCTCTCAGACAACGAAAAGAAAAATTCACAGATTTTTTATGAGAAAATTAAGATATTTTTGCGTGGAGTCCGGTATATATGCTCGAAATTGACCCATAAGTGATTGTACACTCCCTCAAAATCAATCCGGCATGCAAACCTATCATCCAGAAGAAATAAAATTTTGTACCAACAAGTAATCGAATAAGAAGTGGATAAACTCTTGGAAGCCAGGTTCATACGAGAGGTACACTATCCTACTTGGCTGGTAAATGTTGTCATGGTGCAGAAGGGGAGTGGAGCGTGGAGAATGTGTATATATTATAAAGATTTCAATAAAGCCTGATCGAAAGACAGCTTTCTGCTTCCTCGTATTGACCAATTAGTCGATACCACTTATGGACATCAGATGTTAAGCTTTATGGATGCCTACTATGGCTATAATCAAATAAAGATGAATCCTATTGATGAAGAAGCCATATCTTTTCAAAAAGACAGAGGGTTATATTGCTATCAGGTGATGTCCTTCAGGCTCAAGAATGCTGGAGCAACTTATCAACGCCTTATGAATAAGATTTTCAAAACTCTTATTGGGCGTAATATGGAGGTGTATGTGGACAATATGTTGATAAAGAGTCTTAAAAAATCTCAACATATCTCTGATTTAGAGCAATGCTTCTATTTGTTGAGGCATTACAACATGTGGCTCAACTCCGCCAAATGCTCCTTTGGAGTCACTTCTGAAAAAATTTTGGGGTTTATGGTAACCCACTGAGGAATCGAAGCTAATCCAGAAAAGATCAAGGCATTGAGAGAAATGGTGCCACCGAAGAATATCAAGGAGGTCCAAAGGCTAAATGAGGGAATTATAGCACTATTTTGTTTTCTAGCTCGTTCAGAAGACAAATATCTGCCCTTCTTCAAGGTATTTAGAGGTGCTCGCAACTCTGGGTTCCAATGGATGGATGAATGCCAAGAAGCGTTTGAACATCTATGAAAGTATTTGGCTTTTCCACCACTACTTTCCAAACCAACACCAAGAGAAAGGTTATATTTATACCAAGCTGTTTCTACCTAAGCTATCAGTTCAGTTTTAGTATGAGAGGAAAATGTTGTACAATGCCCCATCTACTATATCAGTAAGATCCTATCTGAAATAGAGGGACGTTATCCCCTAGAGGATAAGACGGCATTGGCGTTAGTTTATTCTGCGAAAAACCTGCACCCTTACTTTCAAGCCCATTCAATTGGGGTTTACACAAATCTGTCACTGAAAAGTATTCTTCAAAAGCCAGAAGCATCGGGTAGGCTCGTTAAGTGGTCTTTAGAGCTGAGAGAATTCGACATCCACTACTTGCCTAGGCCCGATATCTAATCTCAAGCGCTTGCAGATTTTGTAATTGAGTGCACCGTCCTAGTATCCGATGTTCAACCAAGTAATCTGCCTTCTCCTCCATGTTGGACATTGTATGTCGATGGGTCTTATGGAAGTTCTGGTGCTGGAGCCAAAATTCTGTTAATTTCCCCGCATAAAGTTACTCTTGAATATGGACTCCAACTCAAGTTTCTAGTGATAAACAACACAGCAGATTACGAGGCCCTCATTGCCTGATTGAGATTAGCAATTGATTGTGAGATCCAGAACCTAATAGTCCACACTAATTTCCAACTAGTCGTCTCCCAGGTGGAAGGGAAGTTTGATATCCATAATCCACAATTAGCCCAGTATTGTAATATTGCAAAGTTACTCTTGGCCCATATAAGAGAGCATCAGATCATACATGTTCTCCAGGAACAAAATGCTAGAGCAGACGCTCTTTTCAAACTTGCTACATCAACAACAGGAGACATCTATAAGAGAAAGTGTGTTGAGGAGATTCACTTTTTAAATATTCAAGGTCCGTGGGTCATACAATCAATCGATAAACCAAGTGAGACATCTTGGATCGATCCCATCTTATCTTTTTTATAAGATGGGGTACTGCCTAAAGAACCCATGGCTGTAACAAGACTTCGAAGACAAGTAGCAAATTTCACCATTATTGGAGGTGAGTTGTATAAGCGCGCCTTCACCGGACCATATCTCAAGTGTCTCCCGCCTTCAGAAGCTGATTACGTACTTCGAGAAGTTCTTTCAGAAGTTTGTGGAGAATAATTGGGAGAAAGAGCATTGGCTTACAAGATTACGAGACAAGGATTCTATTGGCCTACAATGAAACATGACGCACTTGAGTTTACACAAAAGTGCGAAAACTGTCAGTTGCATTCCAATCTCACCCATACACATGCTTTGGAACTCACATCACTTCAGAGCTCCTGCCTTTTGCCCAATGGGGAATTGATATAATGAGACCCTTCTCTATAGCTACGGGACAACAAAAATTCATCATCCTGGCTGTAGATTACTTCACCAAGTGGGTGGAAGCATAACCCTTGGGAAAAATTATCGAAGCAAATGCCAAAAAATTCTTGTGAAAGATATAATCTGTCACTTCGGCATCCCTACAAGAGTCATCACTGACAATGGGACTTAGTTTACTTGGAAGATCTTTACATCATTATGTAAAGATTTTCATATTCAACTCATCCACATAGCTGTCGCCCATCATCAGGCTAATGGGCAAACAGAGGTTATAAATCGAATAATTCTAAAAGGGTTGAAGACACGCTTAGGGAAGGATGGGGGCAATGGGCTGAAGAACTCTTAAATGTCATTTGGGCTTATCGGACCACTGTCAGGACTCCTACAGGAGAAACCCCATATAAGCTCTGTTTCGATACAGAAGCAGTCATATCGGTTAATATTGGAGTCTCGAGCAATAGAGTCCAAACTTTTGACTTCAATAACAACGAGGAGAGGCTCAGGACAAATTTATATCTCCTCCTTGAAGTACGAGATGAAGCCTTACTCAGAACCGCTACATACCACCAGCGAATTGCTCGTCACTAAAATCGGAGAGTGAAACCTCGACCCATCTCCATTGGAGACTTAGTTCTGTGAAGCATCGAAGCCGCTGGAAAGGGACCTCAGTGCAATGAGCTCTCCCCCCTTTGGAAGGTCCTTACTTGGTGGCAGCTATGATCAAGCCTGGAACCTTCAAACTAAAGGATGCTAGTGGAAAAATGCTCCCCTGAAGTTGGAATGTGGGCAACCTTCGCAAGTACTATTAGTAGAAGTTGATACTACTATCTGTTTAGTGTGATATTATTCGTAGTATTTGTCTTATTTTATATCCCCTCAAGTAGTTGTGCTTTGTATCTTTCAAGTTTTTCATGCATCTCGTGTGTGTTGATTGTAGAAGAACGCTATTTTTGTATCCCTAAGTTTTACTAGGAAATTATTGTACTGTCTTATATAATACAGTAATGTGATGTTCACTTTGTTGTGATACCATCTCTTCTCCTCAAACTCTTTTTTTCATGATTCGAGAAATACACAATCTGCATTGTATCTCAATCACTAAACAATCAATCCCAGAGGAATTTGATCTGACCTCTTCCATACAGGTAAAAATCACCAAGCAAGTGCTTTTATTAACAACCTCAGATAGGTCAGGGTATCCAAGGAGGATATCTCTCACAATCACTTAAGTCAGAAAAGGTTGACAAAATATTTCTCATTGAAATAAAAGTTGAATCAATTTCATATGCATGTGAAAACGAGATAAATGTCTTTTTTATATAACTCACTGAAACATCAAATACATCATACAAAAATATCAAACACCAGAAACACACATATAATCACCACAAAGAAAACAAAAGTGATACAGACAACATCAGAATAATCCTACAGGATCTCAAGATCATCCTCATCTTCATCCAAAGAAAAAACATGCTGCAACACACTCTCCAACTCTTCACCACCAGAGTCTGAAGAAGGATCACTAGAAGCCTGGGTGGGAGTCAACCCCTCTATCTCCTCTCCGTTCTTACGCTGCACTGCAGGAACACCCTTCATGAAACCTTTGATGAAGCCATCTTCTATAAGCTCTGCCTATAAAGCCTTCACTTCTACATCATAAATATGATCGCGAGCTTCCTGAACTTTGAAGGTATAAGATTTCTTGAACTCTTCTACGGCTGCAGATGGTGACAGACGAGCTTCCTTCTATGACAACATATTCAGGAGCTTCTTATTCTCAGCCTCAAGGATTTGCTGATCTTTTAATTGTTGGTTCTTCATCGTCTGCGCCTTTACCAACTGTATATGTAAACGATCCTCCACCATCTTCATCTCATTCACTTTATCGTCATATTTTTTCTTGTATTCCCCCTGTAGGTATTTAACCTTCACGAATTCATCGTTACAGTCATCCAAGGTTTTATTCACCTCAAGTTGATGTTCTAAATAAAATAAAAAGTGAGAAATATATCCCTAAAAATGTTTATATATATATATATATATATATATATATATATATATATATATATATATATATATATATATATATATATATATATATATATATATATATATATATATATCCCTTGGGGCCTATTTATAGGTTTTTGAGAGAGAAGGGGGAAGTTACTGTCATTTTTGAAATTCCAAAATTTTCTTAATTTTTTAAGATTTTTTAGAATTTTTTGGAATTTTTTTATGATTTTTAACTAGCAAAAAATAACAAAAAAATACATTTTTTTGGCTGGTGGGGCCCACTTAAGTCGGTGGCAGTGAACCGCCACTCGAAACCAGTGCCGATCCACGGGCGCAACACGCGGATCGCGGAAGCCTGCCGCAGCAGCGCGCGAGACACGCGTGTAACCGGCCACAACAGGGGCGGTAGTGGCAGCCCGCGGCAACTCCATGGGCGAGCTCAAGCGCGGGTGCGGGGCACCTCTCAGGTGCGGCGATTTTGATGTTCCAGACTTGATTTTGACGCTTTCGGAGCTCAACGGGGCCTCTATGATCAAGTTCGAGCAAGCTATTAATTTTTGGAACGCAATTTTTTGCGATTCAGTCAATGTAAAATTTTGGAACAAGTATTTCGGACTCCTGGATCTTTGATGTCTGAAAATAGGGGGCGACTGATACGTCATCATAAAATTATCTTGATCGGGCACGAATCTCGATGCAAAAATCTAGCTGAAAACTTCAAAAATTAAATCCAGGAATACCTGAACTCCGATTTCAGCAAGCTTATAGTCAAACTGAGTGTCTCTGAAATACGAACCCAAAGACACCAAATTGAACTCAATCCGAGTCCAAATGAGCCCAAATCAAGCACCCGAAGTGCTGTTGGAAAGCTTGTATCACAATTTGAGTTTCCAAACGGTCTTCGATTTTAACGAGCTTATACTTGAATTGAATGACTCAACGAGCCCAAGATCGCCAAATTTTGACATCACTAAGGCCTTCAATTGTCCAACAAATGGTGCACGATCGAAGGGTTCAATATCGGCCGTCCATTCGATCACTCCCTGTTCGCCCATGATCTCACACCTATTTACAAGCCATGCCTCTCCAAAAAACTATAAATAGAGCCCTCATTCTTCACAAGAGGACTCAAGGGAGAAGAGAGAGAAGAAGAGAAGAGAAGAAGGGGAAATGGAGAATCATCTCCTCCTCGACCACCGCCTGAGTTTCTTTCCGCCGCCTGAATACGCCGGAACTCTGCCGGATTTTCGGGAGACGCCAGAAATATGCAGAACTTTGTAATTTTGCTTCAGATTAGAAGAAACGGATTGTAATCTGATCGTCCTGACTAGTGGGACGAATCAACTTCTTGTAATTTACAAAGCACTAGTGGAACTTTTCAGCTGGGTGTGGCCCCGTGATTTTTTCCCTCTTTCGGGTTTTCCACGTAAAAATTCTGGTGTTCATTTTCTTTTTTGTCTGTGTGCTGAATATTCATGCAACGCTCAGACGTGAATTTGTAAACTCTACCGCCGCGTATATTCTAGCCCGCAACAAAATTAAAATTTTTTGTATTAAAAAATTATTTTAGAAAGCAGTAAAAAAATATCTCAAATAATATCTTAGAAAACAGTAAGAAAGCGGTCCCAATCAAGGTCTTATATCATCTAAATTCAAAAGGGTGAAGTTACTGTTGTTATCCTTGCATCCTAAATGGCTCTATTGCTGAACAACACATGATAATGTAACCACTTTCAGCTACTGGAGTGGCCATCAAATGGCTTCGCCATGGCCTTTTCTTTTAGAGATTGTCATTAAAATGCATATCAACGAAAAAAATTATGACTTGGTAGTCTGGTAGAGCCATACCAACTTCTATAGACTTCCATTCCATAAGGCATTTAAGCTTAATAATTGTATTTATGGAGAAAAATAATTTAAATAAAAAATGGCTCGTCATAATTATTTTTTAACTTTTTTGAGGCATTCTTAAATTTAGGATTTAGGAGAATTCATCACCTCCTGAATTTCTTGTAACCACCTTTCATATTAATGGATATGAGCCCTTAATTCATGAATGTCATCATACAACCAATATAAGGGTGAAATGGGTATTTTTGAAATTTATTTGTTTGTGGAAAAATTTCCTTATAAATTTTATATACTATGTCATGCTAAGTTAGAGAGCAAAGTGCTTATTTTCATTAAGCAAAAAAAAAAAAAAAAAAAAAAAAAAAAAAAAAAAAAAAAAAAATCAATCTCTTTCATCTCTTTCTATTATAATACAAGTAAGAATGTGATATTTGAATAATAATAATGTGATGTATATATTTGAGATTAATAAGCAAGTAAGTTTTTTTTTTCTTTTCTTAACTTCAGCATTCACAGGCACTACTTTTGTATTTCATACTCACAATCAGTGAAAGATATGTTAATTGAGTTAGAATTTTGTTGCGTGTTGGAATATTTTCAGTGTTGGAGGCATAGATAATTTAAATGTGTAGTTTTTCACAGAGATCCAGCACATGCATATAAGAGAGAAGGGTGCAAGAGTTATAAGGGATGTCATTTTTTTATGTGGAAAATAATGAAAAGATAAAAACTATAGAGCCTATCTTGTAAAATGATTCCACTATTTACAAGTGAAACCATTCCTTTAGGGAAGGCATTAATACATTGTCAAGAACACAATGTTAGTTGACATTAGAAGAGCCATTCGGCAGTAATTCAATACAAATGAAGTTGGGAGTTAGAGTTAATATTAACAACTTGTATCGATCCTATAGGTGTTTGTGTATGTTGTCATTATTAGTGTTGGTAGGTGATCAGCCAGTAGACATTAGAGTAGCTAGGTAATAATAACCAAAAGATTATAGGTAAGGGGAATGTGGTTGGAAGGTGACGGAGATTAGAGGATCATAGTTGACGGGTGGCAGAGGTTAGAAGGATTAGAGTTGGAGATTATAATTAGCTGGCGACATAAGTTGGAGGACTTTAGTTTTATATATATATATATATATATATATATATATATATATATATATATATATATATATATATATATATATATATATATATATATATATATATATATATATATATATATATATATATATATATATATATATATATATATATATATATTACTTTCATCGCTCACTCCCTCCCACATTAAGGTTGCTTGGCCACGAAGGAAAGGAAAAGAATGAGGGGAGGGGATAAGAAGGGAAGAGAGTGAAAGGAAAGAAAGCTCTTTGGGGCGATTTTGTCCATTACTTCTATTACAAATTTGGTTCTACATGAAGTGAGTGACTATACTCTTACTCTTACTTGTATTTTTGATAATTTTTTTTTTTATGATTTTAATCTTCAAAAAATTTATAAAAATATATTTTTCTTCTGATTTATTGAGATTTTATAGTGTAATTTTTTGTATGTATATATATGATTTTTGTTATAATATTACTATATTTCACGAGTTAATTCAAAGTTAAGATATTTTGAAGTTAATACGTAGTATATAAATTTTATAAATTTTTCTACATTTTATAGATTATTGTATTTTATATATAATATTGACTTATATTATACATTAAAAAAATATGATTGATGCAAGATAAATATGACATTTGTATATAAACAAGAAAGACTGACTGTTAATACTATAATTAATACGAGTTGATATGGACCTCTTTTAACTTTACAGATAATGTTGATTTCATTGTTTATTGATATTGACTTTGTATATTGCTTAGTGTTCACAGCAATAGCTTATTGATTGATATTGACATTATTTATAGCAAGTATATTTATTCTTTTGTCTTGCATTGAATGTAGTGATAAGTTTTGGTTATTTCACTCATTTGCTAAGTTTTTATGCCCATTATGTGATTTATATGATTTCAGGTAAATATAAGGAGCCTATATAGTAAGAGTAAGTAGTGATGATGATTTGATGCTAGTTTAGTTTTACTTTTAGCTTTTGGTTTCTTTTTTGTTTTATTTATATTCTTTTGTAGCATGTGGTGGCTATTACATATGTGCTTTTAGACTTTGGACTTCAAATCAAGTTGTAAATATTTACCATGGAAATAAAAAATGTTTCTTGGTATTTATTTATATTTATATTTTTCCTTGAATGCAATTATTTGGCTCTTATTGTTAATGATCTAGTTGTTAAAGAATTAAAAAAGATAATTGATAAAATAAATAAAATGGAAATAAAATTCTTCCCATTTAGATCTTGGGGAGTCACACATTGGGAGATAAAAGTCGAAGGACCATAGTCAAGCAATGTGGTTGGAGGGTCGTAGTCGAACGATAATGGTATGAGAATTGTAGTCAGTGAGTAACAAATGTAGGAATCATAGTAGGGCGATGGAAGACTGTTGTCGACGGGCAATGAAGGTCAAAGGACTATGGTCATGAGATATTGGTCGAAGGATCATAATCGTGTCACAAGGGTTCAAGAATTATAATTAGCAGGTGACGAAGGTCAAAATTCATGGTCCACAATCGATAGAGGTCTAAGGATTATAGTTAGTAGGAGTTGGAGGTCACAAAGATCATGGTTGGGTGATTTTGATTGGAGGACTATAGTAACCGTAATTGATAGGCTGCCATAGTCTGATAGACCATATTAACAAGCAACGGAGGTTAGAATGACCATAGTCAGCCAACGATGGTTTGTAATTGTAGCTGTATAATGGTGATCTGAGGATCATAATCAAATAATATTGGTCAGAGTACCATAGTTGGCGGCAGTTGATTGACAAAACGTTTGATGGCAGTTGTGGGCTTGCAAACGTCTGAAGGTGGCGATCAGCCTGCAGAGGCTTGACCAAAATAGGTGGGCAGTAGAGGTCTAATGGCTGCGGTCAAATGGGTATTCGACGGTGGTGGAAGTTGGACGAAGGTTTGATTGTGATGGCTAGGTGAAGGTTATAGATGGGCAGAGGTTTGATGTTGATCAGTCGATTGGGGATTTGGCGACGGAGGTCCGCCAACTAGGGTCCATTGGTGATGGTGCATATGTGGAGCTTTGAGATTTTTCAAGCCTAAGAGCTCTCTTGAGTCTCTAGCCCTGGTCTAAGCTTCTTTCATATATAAAGTGGGGACCTATTTATAGATTTTTTAGAATGACTTGTCTTGTAAATATAGGAAATTTTTGGAGCGCTTCATTACCTGTATCAATTGCCTAGATCATTGATCGTTTCTTCACCATTTAGGTGCCCAAATGATCTTGGAATTAAGCGATCTTGGGCACGTTGGATTTGTCTCGTCAAGCCGCTCAACTCAACTATAAGCATGTCAAAATTGAAGATCATTGGATCATCCAATTACTGTCATGACATTTCCAATTGCATTTCGGGCCCTTGATATGGGCTCAATCAAGCTTGGATTGGACAATTTTTGGTGTCATTGGAAACGTGACGTTCAGTTCGACTATAAATTTGCTTAAAACAGATTCGAGGTGGTCGTGTATTTAATTTGGGAAGTTTTTTATTTAAGGTTTTCTCTAGATGTATGCCATACAAAAACGATCGATATTTAGCGATTTATGAAATCTGTACTTTTTTCTCTCATAATTGTTCAAGTAAAAAAAGCCTATATACTTCACTTATTTAACTAGTCTATCTGTACTAAAACGACCTAGGTCTTTCTCTCCCTCCATGAACTTAAATTTTAAGCTAAATCATAGAATAGCAAAATGATAACCATGTTACTTTTATTTACTTTGTAATTTTAAATATTTTTAACAACTTTATATTTAAAATACTGAATGCTAATATATTTTAAGTATTTTTTATATTAATATTTTTTAAACGAGCTGGCTCACGAGCTAATAAGTCAAGTTACGGCTTGCTTAACCTTGACTCGTTGGCTTATTGAGCTCACAAGCTATTAATTGAGTTTAGCTGAGTTGACTTTACTCACTTGCAACCTAAGCTGATACATATTTACAATGGATAGTCCTATTTATCAAAGACTTAATTCTAGATTTGTCTTTAATATTTATTTGAGTCAAATTAATTAAATTACGAAAGTATTTAAATCAACTAGAAATAAAAAAATTCACCGCAAAATTAAGATTGTTTGAAGAAAATGTGTATTGGTTGATTAACTTGGCAATGAAATAGTTAAGCTACCTAAGGCTTTATTTGGGACTATTTTCCTACTAATTTACTTTTTGGACTGCAACTATAATTTCTATTTGACTACTGTTTTTTCATTGTTTCAATTTTTTTTTTTGTTCTAAGAAGCTGCTTTTTATAGTATATTTCAAAAAGTTAATTTACGCACAATAATTTTATAAGCACCTTTATAAAAAAGTATAGTCGTCCCAAACAAACCCTTATACTACTCGTTAGCAATGGACGAGGATCTTATCATGGAACTCTCTAAAGAGTCCAAGGAAATTCTTCCTGAAAGGATTCATCCTTAGCTTAGAGCACATAAAGATCTAATCATGTACTCAAAATTATTTTTTGCCAATTAAACTTTGATGTTTTTACAACAAAGATTTATGAAGTATTACTATATAATTCTCTATTTAACTTTATAAAAGTTATTATTAATGGTATGTTCACGTGATTTAAATGCTAAGAGGTTATATAAATAAATATTAAAATTTAGATATTCGACATATAAATATACAAATTTATGTGGTATGTATGTAAATCCCAAATTTGAAGATGCAAAATTTCAGTGCATGCTCATATTGCATTGCTATTGGTAGGTTATTATTTTGGGTTAGGCGGCTTCATTAATATAATATTAAAGCAAACAACCCTTCAATGCTTCATGAAAGACATGTAAATGTGAATGTATTTTGCCTATCTCAAATAGCATTTTGAATATTATTGAGATTCCAACATAGTCTATGAATGGGCTCTTTCAACATATATGAACAAAGCTGATTTGGAGAGTTTATTAAAGCTTCCTTGGAACAATTTTCTTATTGATTTTTAAAAAAAAAAATTTGTATAAAAATTTTTAGTTCAAAGATTTTTTTGTATCAAAAAATTATGTTAGAAAACAGTAACAAAATTGTCGCAAATAAAGTCTGAATAAAAAAATCAGTCTATCCATGAAGTTTGTGATGATCACTAAAGGTAGTGAGTTTCAATTCATATGAAAATCAAAAGAGTGGATTCTTACCTTAAGTTTTTTTTTTTTTATTGAATAGGTTCAAAGGGAATAAACAAAGTTAATTAATTGTATAGTGACTGATAAGTACAAATTGAAGGGAGTCTCCCATTGCATTCCTATAGTTATGTGCCTGTGAATGTTAGATTGAGCACAAACTTGAATCATTTTATTGATTCTTAGATAATTTTCATAAGACTTACGCCATCGCTTGAATCAATAGATATTTTTAAAAATACTCAAAACATCTTTAAAGAAGTTCATGATGATCGTTGTGACTCCATATGAGATTTGAATAGTTATCTATAAACTCTCACAATAACCAAGATCAAGAGCACGAGCATCAAATCACTATCCCACATAGAAACCCAATGCCTTCCATCCATTATAAGCCGGACTTTAGCTAGATCAGCAACAATAGCATCAAGCCTTGATCCCATTAAATGAAGTCAGCTACATGAATCCTTTTTCTCTATTATGCTTATTAAGAGTCAAATTCTCATTTAAGTTTAATGAAAAAAGGTCAGAAACTTTAATTCAAGAAATTATTACGCCAATAATCTTCATTTTGATAAAATCAATGTATCTCACCACCACCATCGCATGACCAGCATCGTTGCACCCCCATCGGTGAACCACACCAGCACTGCATAAATAAACTTCTTTGTTATTCAATAAAATATTGGGTTAGAGTCACTTTAAAGATGTTTTGACTATTTTTAAAAACAACATGACTTAAAAAAAAAAATCAAAAAATTGAAATAATTAAAAAAATTACAAATAAATATGTTATAGAAAAACAAAATAACAATAAAAGTGACTCTAATTCAAGGGCAGATCTCCCTATTACCTAGGGAGGGAATTTATTTGTAATTTTTTTAGAGACAAGTAAAATGTGCCTTTACCTCTAGCCTCTATTGGCCATCACTATAGTGCTAATGCAACCCCCACCACCATTAAATAAATCAACTTATTCGATACTGAACAAAATAAAAAATATTTCTTTCATATGTCAAATATAATTTATTTTATGTAAAAGTATAAGCAAAATAAACTAAAATTAAAATTTAAAAGCGATCTCATACGGCATAAGATACCAAATATTTTTCTATGTTAGAATATAAATAAAATAAAATAATTTAAATTTAATAAAGGGCTCCTTCATTGATTTAAATGAATTTTACATAATTTTTGTGAATCTTGTTTTGTCCTTTTCCATCTATTAAAAGTTCATTTACTTCATTGATTGACTTAATTATATTTTGAATATTTAGAGAGAGAAATGTGTTTGTGTGTGTATAGTGTATGCAAATAAAAAAGCTCTAATATCACTCCATTCTGTGATGTCCAAAATTTCCCTCTTCATCCCTTGTTTGTAGGTAGAGGGTTATATAAAAAACTACACCTATATAAATTGAAAAAATAGTACATGATATGAGAAATACTAACTAATACATACATGTGGACTAGCTAGATACATGTAAGCCAGTATATAAATTGAAAAAATAGTACATGATATGAGAAATACTGACTAATACATACATGTGAACTAGCTATATACATGTAAGCCAGTCTTTGGTGTCTCCCATCTTCTCAGTCACTCTTGGGCATTTATTTTAAGGATGACTTCCTTGGGCAAATCTTTGGGATCTAGCATGTAGCGCAAGTCTAAAAATGCGAGTCCCTAAGAATGAGAGGCCAGTCCCTGTGAATGAGGGTGAAAGTGGTTGTGAATCAGGGATGAGTTTATTAAATGAAATTGTAGTCATTTCTCTTTGTTAGTTGATCTTCTGATAGCTTAGTTTGGGACATCTTGGATAGGCACGTGGCCTTAATTATAAACAATTTATGTGGAGATCGGGTTTTGTTGGGGCTATTACTCCGTAGGACAAAGACCTACATAGGTGAGTTCTTTGGAGGAGCCTGTAGAGGATGCTTGAACCATTGGTTTGATCTTCCAAGGTGAGTTTATATGCTGTTATCTCTACATAGAGGAATGGCTGCTTGATCATAAGTTTTTATTGGAAATTGCTTTGCAAGATAAAGCTTCCTTTAGGATAGCATTGCTTTGATTGCATACTCTCCATGGTCAAACTACTTAATGGAACATTTTTAGATATTACGAATTACCTACATTGGCATTTATAAGTATTGATTTAATTCACTGATTCACTTTCTCCTTGGAGGGGAAACTAAAAACTAATTAAATTTAAGGCAAGAAACATTTATTATCTTTACCAAAGTAACTAAGAATTACTTCCCAATCATTATTGCTTTCTTAAGCGGTGCACTCTCTCGCAAGATTATTATGATGACATTGATTATATCCTACCTCTAAATCTAGCTATAAATAGTAATTAGGTGTGGTATTGTTGCAACATTTCTTTCCTTTTACCTTAAGTGTTTGCTACTAACTTCTTGAGATTGCAAACTTAATTCCTTCTAAGTATGTTGATACAAATAGTAAAAAATTGAGTAAAGTTCTCTTCCAAGAACGTAAGTTAGCAGGTGGAAAGGAGAAGTCTAGCCCACATGTAAGTAAAAAGGTAGTAGCCATTCATACTATCACGACCCGATCCGATCGGGACGGATCCCATTGCGTTGAGTCGCGACGGATAAGCCCAAGATCTAGCATTGAAATTTGTTTTCAAACTTTCTTCTAATACACAAAGGAATACATAAACACATAGCTACTACAAACTTCCAAATATACTGAAACTCATCCATAATTTTTCCTCTTTCTATCATTCATCAAAATAATCATATACATTATAGTACATGGCTACTGACAGAATGTACAAAACTGAAAAGTAAACTAGCCATGAATGTACAAAAAACAAAAGTACCAAATGCCTATGACTTCAAATCAGATCCTGAATGGCTAGTCCAAAACTTTCTTTCCTTTCCGGGATCCTAAGAATCATGAAGATAACCACAGTGAGCTAATAAATCAGCAAGATCACACTAGCCGATCTAAATTCTCAAATTCTCACATTCAAAATACATCACAAAAGCTTTAAAAATAATTCATTTTAAATTAAATAATCACTGAACTAAAATCTCAAGACAAAATATATAGCAAACCATTCTTTAATTCAGATATTCATATAGAATTTAGAGAATCAAATAAAGAATGGCTAGTCCAAAACTTCCTTCCCTTTTCCGGATCTTGAGAATCATGAAGATAACCACAGTGAGCTAATAGCTCAGCAAGATCACAATAGCCGATCTAAATTCTCATATTCTCACATTCAAAATACATCACAAAAGCTTTAAAAATAGTTCATTTTAAATCAAATAATCACTGACTGAAATCTCAAGATAGAATATATAACAAACTATTCTTTAATTCAGATATTGGTACAGAATTCAGAGAATCAAACAAAATTCAGATATTCTCACAGAAATCATATAATCAGACAAAATTCAGAATATCGTACAGAAATCAAATAATCAGACCAAATCAAATAACAGATATAGAAGAACTAAACCGGATTCATATAATAAAAGTATTCAAATCACATGTCAGATCACATTTCAAATCAGATGTCAAATCACATTTTAAATTATATATTCCTGACCCAGATAGAATCTCAAAGAATTCTGGCCCCTTATATCTCTCTTTGTGCTTACAGCACCAGAATATATCAGATATATAGAATTATTAGATCAGAATTCATTTTCATATTCCCTGACCTAGACAAATTCTCAAAGGATTCCCTTATGCCTCCCTTCTGATATCATTCAACCATATAAAACATCAAATCATCACATCATAACAAATACGGAGTAATTGAGAACATATCAAAATTTTACCTTTTTCGTATAGCGACAGACAACAGAGAGCCAATGAATAAAAATGCACAATTGCAAAAAATTACCAAATTACTAGAGATCGTATAAAATAATATTTCAAAGCTTTTATTGTACTGAAGAAATGTTTTTCGACATCCAGATAATTTTATATTCGATAAAAACCCCACATATTTCAAAATACCCGATGCAAAATTTCTAGAAAATATTCAAAACATGCAAAATCATAATATCTATGACATACCAAAAGTTACGCAGTAAAAGTTTTATCGGTACAAAGTTATACCTGTTTTTCACTAACATAAACAAAACTTTAATCAGAATATTTGTCAAAACTCACATTTCTAAAAATTGAGAAAGGCATAATGTGCCTTACCTGGAGTAGAACAACTTTCCCAACTACGGTGATGGACGAAAACGGACTGAAATCGCCCAAAATACGGATTTTCTTCCTCTTTCCTCCTCTTTCTCTCTCCTCTTTCTCTCTCTTCAAAACGAATCAAACTATTCTTAAAAAGATATTTACAATCATCCGGATGAAAATTTACATTCGTCCTGGGACGACCAGCTCTATCAAGTCCTCAGACCACGTTCGTACTGATGATAATTATGGTTCGTCCCCGGATAATGCTCTCTGTCAAAAGCTTTCAACTGTTCATCCTGGATGAACTCAATTTTGTACGAACGAACCTGGAAGGAAAAAAATCCAAAATAAAGCATAACATGAAAGAAAAGGGTTTTCACAGATACTATTGAGCCCATCAAGGTGGACCTGTTCAAGGCAACAATGGTTGTGCCAAACAAGGTATAAAAGATTGAATCCAATAGGACAATGTGATTAGATAGATAGAAGTGGATCATCCTCTCATCAAGTTTTGATGTTCTACTTATTATAAAGCATGCCCTATGAGTGTTTACAATGCAGGGAGCTTACTAAACACCTATAGTGGTGATTGTTATCCCTTAGATGGTGGCTTCTCATTCTGGTAATTGTCACTTATGTAGTTCTTGGTGGAGCTCAAATGTGGTTACAACCCCAAATTGGAGGATGCCACGCAATTGTGGGCTACTAGTGGAAGTAAGTAGAGTTCATTTTTGGCTTAAAAAAAAACTCATTTCATCCAGTCTCAATCGAGTTAATAATCTACCTAACCTCAAGATAGTTCCTAAGTCACCCACCAAACGAGTTAGAGGTATTACCACAAACTCAATAAGGGGCTCTAGGTTTATATTCATGGTGCATATCTTCATGAGTCACCTTTATTTTTTTAATTATGCATAAGGGGATCCCTATCCAAACCTAAAACATGAAAATTACAGAGTGAGCTAACAACTTAGTATGTTACTAGAACATATAAGTACTATCAATGCATGGTAGTAGAAAGTATATGCATAGAATCATTAAATCTAGATAAAAAATCACTATAAATAATATGAATCAATATGATCAATCTTCATTAATAACTTATATAAATCAATATAATCACTATGTTCTATGAGTTTTGTACTCGTATCATTTATAATACAATATTAATAAAAAATTGAATCTATGCATACATTAGATATGAACATATATCTATCAGTTAAAATAAATAAATGATATCTCTGTACCAAGCTATATGTATCAGTATGCCTATCATATAATATCATGTGTCAAATGTTTTAAACCTTGATTAACATATACATGTGTTCTATATTAGTCTTATTAGTCTTATCATGTATTTGTATCATAGTCATATTATATTATATTATAACACTTATCATATGTGCTCATGTCTTAGGCACATGTCTTGTATTATTAGTAATAGGCAAGGTCAGAAATCTAGCTACTATGATATTTTTCTTATATAAATTTATGTTGGTTATTCAGACCAAATAGGAATCAATCTTAATCATATACATCATAAAAAGAAGTTAATCTTATAGCAGGTGTCACAAGCTAGGTGAGTTCTTATAAGAAGTCATCACTTCTTATCAGTATTTAAAAAAAATGATTATTGGCCCTCCCTCTTATATAGGATAACATTTCTTCACCCAACATGAATTAATCAATATTTTTTTAGCCAGCCTTTCTTACTTTAACACACATTAAATGTGTATATTATAATAATAGAAATTATCACGTACATATCCAGTGCAATCATCATATGATGTAAATATAGTGTAATTATCGGCATGCATGTATTATGCCAAAATACATATAATGTCATATTACTAGAATTTTTTTTCATTTCATGTATTCTATATCTAGATTTAAGTACAGTAATTTCTACTTATTTTAGGCATATTTTAACACACTTTTATTCCACTTATTTCATATTAAATAACATATGTACAAAACTATTCAGTGAAATCTCAAAATAATCATATAGAGATCGATACTTAAAATGATGAGATCTATCACATATAAAAAAAGTTACATGATGAAATTTCACTAGACTATGATATTTTCTTATTGCTCATCTTTGAAAAAGTATTCTGATCATGATAGTTAATCCAAATCCTTTCTCTATGTTTAATGATTTTGATTTCCCAAAATTTATCTCTCTTATATTGATGAAAAATTCAATATATTTCATTTTTGTGATTTTGTATAGTATAACTTTTGATATGTAGTAAATATTATTATTTTAAATATTTTAAGTAGTTTATATTAAAATTGCATCAGTTGGTTTTGCACATGCATCATTTTATTTGAAATGAATAGTTTAATATTAAGTATAAATGGATCAATAGTTAATATAGATCACCTTAAGATGAAAAACATGACATGTATATGTTTATTATTCATTTAGTCAAATATGTATATTTTGGCATATTACAAACATACTGATGAGTATAACGATAATTCTATTTAGTGTATATGATGTTTGATATAATACTCTATATAAAGTGAGAGCTTAAGAAAAGAAGATGTATGCTCATTTATAAATTTAAAAGAAAAAAAGTAAATAAATAAAAGTTAAATTTCCATTAATTAATATTCTAGCATTTATCAAATAAATCTTAAATATAATTTTCATTATTACATACATTGTGTCAATTGCTCTAAATTAGATATTTAAATCATTAGATTTAAAAAAATTACCCAAATATGATTATTTTAATTTAGATATAAGAATTAATCAGATGATTTGTTTCTTAAAGATATTTCATTTAAAGAAAAAGTTGTTGGTTAATGTAGAAATATCTATATAATCCATAACGTCATATAAGTAATTTTTTAAAAAAATTACAATAGCTAATAAATTCAAAAGTTATCACCATAGCAGTCGTTTTGAAAGCAAGTATTCACTCCTTTCTTGCAAGAATAGTCTTTCGCCATTTTCTAGTTTCAGCAATGTAAAAATATGATGCATGCTATATAATTTGATTGCTACCCAATAAATATGCTAATCAAGAAATGGTTTAGAGCTACGGACAAAGCATTACCTCCATGTTAATGAAATTTTTTTTTTATTGATCAAAGGACAACAAAAATTCTAATGCTAATCACCAACATTTCTATAACAGGCTATAATATCTTTTTAATTCTCTATGCATACATTGGTTTTCAGCAATAGTTCAGAGAAAAAAATGATGAAGAGCATACGCAAAGTTGCAACAATGTGAGAAATTATACAGAGAGAACAGAACTAGATTGTCTGGTCAGATATAAGCAAATGCATGGTGCAATAACCATAGTGATGATTGGAGAGATCCAAATCTCCACTCTCAAATGTTTCTCTAAGTAATAAACGGAGGAAGAAGACAACATAAGCGAGTAAAAGCTCACAGGCTATCAGCCTATCACATACAGGTAAACGGAGAGAAAGCAGATTTCATTACCTTCAAAACATAAAGCACCGGATCGAGTTAGCTAGATCATGTCAGCAAGGTTAAGAGTTAAGTGGGTCGAAGGAAGGGCTGTCTGTGAAAAGACTTTGGCAAAGGAGGGTTGTTGGCAGCATGAAGGAGAATGGCATGTCGGGATCTAGCTAGTGATCAGTGGCTTGAGGTTGAGCAAGAGTCAGATCTGGATGGTCGAAGGTTGACGGATCTAGTCCGTCGAAGAGCAGCAAAAACAACGACCTAAGTAAATTGAGACGATGACTACCTGAGCTGAGTCGGGACTGTCGGGAGTTGGGTCTGCATGCTGGAATTGAAGGGAGGAAGGTTGTTCGGTCGATGATAGAAGGGGAGTGGATGATCAGAGCTGGAGTTATGGGTGGCTGGAGAGGAACGGTTGATCGAGTTATGAGTGTTGAGGTAAAGAGTAGCTCCCTTGCTACTGTTTGTTAATGGGAAGGGAGCGAGTTCGGCTACACTAGCTAAGGGGGAGTTGGTGTCACTACACTTGGAGTGGAGACATGTGAGAGGGTGTCTTAGAGCTCAGCCTTGGGCTTACAGCCTGGACAAAAGGAATCAGGTTGTCTTTAACCCAGCCCAGAGAGAAGTCTCCCATTCACAAGAAATTATTCTGTGCGGAGTCCGAATGTAGCTCTGCGTCCGGGTGCCAATAAATTTATTACACATGGATTGCCTATGTGTAAGTTGCCAACGTTGATTACAGACTTGGATTGCCCGCTTAGGGTACCAAACTGATTTTAATCTATCTTATCAGCATGGCACTCACCGCCCATAGAAAGGTAAAAATGTGAAAATGGCTTGAAAATTTTCACTTTTCGAGCACCTATTCAGTTTTCAATTTTAGGCATTCGCAGTTTTTTGAAGTTCCTGCATTCGGTTCTCCTTGGAACTTTTAACCTTCTATCATTTTCTACTCAAATAGAGTCACTTGCACAAAAAAAAAAAAAAAAGAGATTAGTAAGTTTAGTGTTAACTGCAATTTTACTTCTTAATAACTTTGTATTTCCTACTTATATACTGCATTTTTATTGTGTACATCATAATAAATATATTTTTTCTACATTAATAAACTAATATTTTAGATTGATTATTCTCGACTCTTTATAATGTATTAATGTACGTTTTATAACTGCATAATTATTTGCTGATAGTTATTCCCTAGGATATTTTCTCGGCGTTCTCTACATATTTGCTAAAACCTAAACATTGATAGCAAATTTATTTTTTGCGAATTTTTATGTCCTCCTGGGTGTTACCTAGGAGAAAGCTAATCTGCTAGGCATCCAAAAATATTCATTAAGCCCTTCTCCTTCCCATTATGAAATCCCTACCCAAAAACATCATTCTCCCAATCAAACTCCCACTCCTCCACAACTCCACCCCCCCCCCCCCCCCCCCCCCCCCCCCCCCCCCCCCCCCCTCCCAATCTCCTGAAAAACCCTGACCCCAACGCCTAAGTAACCACACTTTCCATTTTCAGCTCAATTATTCGATGTTCTCAAGGAGAAAATAATGAAAATAGGGCGGAATACCTGCATTAACCTCTTCCATGAATTTGAATAACTAGCTCAAAGAGTAGAAGTAATTACCTCCTCCTCCTCTTCCAGTAAGAACCCAATCCAAAATAAAGGGATATCTAGACCAAATAAAGTGGAAATCCCTAGACGAGCCTAATATTTGAGGTAGATATCCTTGCCTAGTCAAATAATCCTGCCCATGACAAACTAGTTATCCCTACCCAAGCTTTTAATGAGAAAGCTTTAGATTAGTCAGAAGAAGATATTATAAAAAATAAGAGGGTGAATAAGAAGCAGAAATCAGATATCCCTTACCCATCTCAAAATGAACCAATCGACGTTGATGACATTTAAAGAACTAATAACCTTACAAGTCAAATAATGTAATACATGGCCAAGGATATGTTGAGTTCTGAGAAGAAACATTTTTTAGATGAATGCTTTATGAACTTCATTGACAAATAAACTCTGCAACACTATGTTATAAACTTCATTTTTAGTGTTTTTTTTTGTGTGTATATATTGAGATGTTTATTGACTTATGTACTGGATTTTTATGGCATAAATAGCTACGTATTACTAAGCATTACTACATATGTATTGCATAATGGATAACTTATGCATATTTTATACATATTTTAGGCTTATTTACTATGTATTTACTACATATTTTATGCGTAATTACTATGTGTTATATGCTTATTAACTGTGTATTTTGTGCCTAATTTTTTGCATGAGTGAGACAATATTTTCTTATAGGAAAATTATATGTTCTAGATATGGCATTGATGAATTATTATCTGATTGTTACCTTGACAATAATGATCATGTAGATGCCTTCGCCATTTTATTAAATGAGAAGAGTAGATTTTCCCCCAACAAGTAACATAAATTTCTATACATCTCACCAATGTATTGGGTTATTATACATGTTTAATTTATATATATTATTTTTAGTTTTTTTTTTCAATTTTCATTTCTTATATTTAATTCTTATAGATACAAGAAGAGGGATCCAATGTCGAAATTATATATCGGTAATATAACCTATGATTTTATTCAGTCAAGCGAAATTCTACTTTAACCAATTATTGATGGTTCACATTAGAACCTTCTGGTTGGGTTGGTGAATGAAAATATATGGAAATTTTGTGATTTTTTTTTCAGCCCCATGCATAAAAGTATTACAGCAAATATCATAAGTTTAAGATCAATTGTTAATTTTTTTGAAATTTATTAGTGAACTAATATTTATTCTATTTAATATTGATATTAGAAGCTTATATTATGATATAAAAGGAGCTTTTGATTGTGATATTAGACGATGGAAGTTTTAGACTGTCAAGGGTGTGTCAACTCTGACTAACAATATAAATTGCAGAATGTATGCTTGCAATTACATGGAAAATGTTATTCTTGAATGCAACACCAACTAGACTTATAGTAAGAATTGGCAAGAAGAAATGCTAAAATAAAGGGCAAAATTCGCATACGCATTATTTTGTGCATCGTTGAAATGAACTTTTTATTTTCATAGTTTTTTTCATGGTCTGTAATTGTTCAATGTACAATATTATGATTAATTTTTTTATCTATAGTTTTTTTTTTTCTTTCACTAATTTTTTAAGAAAATATAACTTGTATATTGTGTAATATAAATAATTTTGTAAAATTTGTATTAATTTTATGGATATTATTTATTGGATTTAATCAAATACTCTATAAATACGCAATCGTTATGCATAAAATACTCATTTGATATGCATATTCTATGCATACTTACACATAATTTACTCAATCAAAAAGCAGCTTGGTAGTCTGGACATTCAATATTGTTGTGAGATAAAATACTCGATAAATACACATATGATATGTATCGTTTACACAAAAGGTATGCATGAATTACGCATATCATTCGGTTTGGTGTTTAAAATTTGGGTTTATAGAAGACAAAGTAATTTATATGACCTACTTTTTTTTAGTTTAATTATGTTTATGTTTAGAGTATTTAGGGTTTAAATTTTATTGAATGAATTTTAATTATATTTAGTGTTTAGGTTATTTAGGTTTTATTTTTAAGGATAGGGTCTAGGGTTTAGTGTTAAAGATTGAGGGTGTAAAGTTTATTACAACAACAACAACATCAAGCCTTTGTCCCATTGCGTAGGGTCGGCTACATAAATTCTTTTTCCCCATTGTGTCATGTTAAAAGTCACATTCTCATTTAAATCTAATAAAGAAAGAACATTTCTAATATTTTTTAATCAAGTCTTTTTAGGTCTACCTCTACCATTCTTAACATAAGTCAAATCTAATACCTCAACTTTCCTAATTGGGTCATTAGAAGGCCTCAATGTAAAGTTTATTAATAAAAGTTTAATTATTTTTAGTGTTTAGATTATTTTTTTAAGGATAAGGTTTAGGGTTTAATTTTAAAGATTAAGAACTCGCCTTAGATTTTTTTCAGTTTTTAAGGATTTTATTGTGTTTAATAAAATACTTAGCAAATACACATTTTATACGCGTAGTTTAAGCATAACATACGAACGAATTATGCATTTCTTTAGGGTTTGGTGTTTAAAATTTGTGTTCATTGTGGACAAAGTATTTTATATGACCTTTTTTTTTTTTGTTTAGTTATGTTAGTGTTTGGAGTATTTAGGGTTTAAATTTTATTGTATGAAGTTTAATTATATCTAGTGTTTAAGTTATTTAGGTTTTATTTTTAAGGATATGGTTTAGTGTTAAAGATTGAGGGGCGTAAAGTTATTTGTAAAAAGTTTAATTATATTTAGTGTTTAGGTTATTTTTTTGTTTAGTTTTAAAGGATAGGAATTCAGCTTATATTTTTTGGTTTTTAAGGATTTTATTTTGTTTAATAAAATACTCAGTAAATATGTATTCGATATGCATAGTTTACTCATAAGGTACACATGAATTATGTATTTCTTTAGGATTTGGTGTTTTAAATTTGTGTTTGCAGGGGACAAACTATTTTTTATGACCTATTTTTTTAGATTAGTTATGTTAGTATTTAGAGTATTTAGGGTTTAAATTTTATTACATGAAGGTTAATTATATTTAGGTTTTATTTTTAAGGATAAAGTTTAGGGTTTTGTGTTAATGATTGAGAGGTGTAAAGTTTATAAATCAATTTTATTATATGAAGTTTAATTATTTTTATTGTATTGGTTATTTAGGTTTTATTTTTATGGATAGGGTTTTAGGGTTTTGTTTTAAAAGTTAGGAATTCCGCTTAGATTTTTTTGTTTTTAAAGATTTTATTGTGTTTAATAAAATACTCATTAAATATGCATTCGAAACACATAGTTTACGCATAAGGTACGCATGAATTACACAATGCTTTATGGTGTTTAAAATTTGTGTTTATTGGAGACAAAGTATTTTATATGACCTATTTTTTTTTGTTTAATTATGTTAGTGTTTATATACAATATTTAGGGTTTAAATTTGAAACACATATTTTTTAAGGATAAAGTTAAGGGTTTAGAGTTAAAGATTGAGGAATGTAAAGTTTATTAATCAAGTTTATTATATGAAGTTTAATTATTTTTAGTATTTAGGTTATTTAGCTTTTATTTTTAAGGATTGTGTTTAGGGTTTTGTTTAAAAGTTAGGAATTCAGCTTAGATTTTTTTGTTATTAAAGATTTTATGGTGTTTAATAAAATACTGATTTAGTATGCATTCAAATCACATAGTTTACTCATAACGTATGAATGAATTACACATTTCCTTAGGGTTTGGTGTTTAAAATTTGTGTTTATAGGGGACAAAGTATTTTATATTACCAATTTTTTTAGTTTAATTATGTTAGTGTTTAGAATATTCAGGGTTTAAATTTTATTGTATGAAGTTTATTGATTTATTTATTTTTATTGTATGAAGCTTAATTATATTTAGTGTTTATGTTATTTAGGTTTTATTTTTAAGGATAGATTTTAGGGTTTAGTGCTAAAGATTGAGGGGTGTAAAGTTTATTGTATCAAGTTTATTATATAAAGTTTAATTTTATTTAGTGTTTAGGTTATTTAGGGTTTAGTTTTAAAGGTTAGGAATTTGGCTGAGATTTTTTTTTTTTTTTTTTAAGTTTTTATTGTGTTTATGCATAAGGTACACATTAATTAGTTTATTATTTGTTTAGGTCTTAAGCAATTATGTAGCGAAATGCAGTAAGTACTAAAATAAAACGCAGTGAATACACATATAGAACATAGTAAATATGTATGTATTACACATTGAATATGCTTTAAGTACTCAATTAATACATAATTAATACCCTTTTAACACATATATATTACTCAATAAATACCTTGTGAATACTCATACTTTACGCAACAAATCTTTTCTTTCAAAAACTATAAAAACAAAATGATACATTAAGATACATTCACTTCACAACAGCTAGATAAATCTAAAAAAAAAAATCAAAAATAAAAACCTAGCTTGCTCCAGCTGCGTATTTACGAATACTAAAAAGATATACTACAATTACGCAACAAACCTGAATGTCTTGACTCCCTAGGTTTACACTAGCCTAATTTCCAAATACCAAGCAATCTAAAACTTCCTTTTTTGCAATTCTTATCACCAAGTTTAGTAGAGTATTCATTTCCGACCACTTATCTGTGCAATTTTTTTGTTGCCATTTTTATATGTAATTTTTTAAATGCGTATTTCAAATACCCAGCTCCAAATTTTTTAGTTTAGTAGAAAGATTTTGCAGTAATAGTAGTAAAACTGTTTTTATTCCATTTGGGAAGTCTGGGGCACTCTCTCCCTGAATAAAAAAAATTGTATAGATTAATGTCAACCGTAAATAAATTGCACATATTAGATGTCAGAAATGAAATACTCTACTAAAAGTGGAGATAAGAATCACAGCAAGCAAAAGTTTCATATTGCTTGGCATCTGGAAATTTGGCTAGTGTAAATATGGAGAGTCCGGATATTTAGGTTTGCTACGTATTTTCTGAGTATTTATAAATATGAAGCAAATACTCAGATGGAAGTTAACTCCCAATAATTAGCAACTACTCAACTGAGATGCAGTTGGATGGTTAACTACGTACTAATAATCACAGCAAAACCTAGCCTTATGTTCTCATAAGGTCTAAGCCTTATATAGTAAAGTGAAAATAGAGACAACATTAAAAGTGGTCAAAATAGAAATAAAGGATCATTAAAATTCAACCACCTCTACAAAACTATCAGCTTGGCAAAAACCAGATATGCAAGTAAAAACATAAAGACTGTTATAAAAAAGTAATATAGAACTGACTACCCATCAATCCATAACTAACACCAATTATTACAAATACCAGGGCCCCACAAGCTAGGAATTTGGCTTAGATTTTTGGGTTTTAAAGGATTTTATTGTGTTTAATAAAATACTTTGTAACTATGTATTTGAAATGCATACTTTTCACATAATGTAAGCATGATTTACGCATAAGGTACGCATGATCTACACATACATTACGCACACAGTATGCATGCATTACACATTAACTAAGCATTAATTATGTTTTTTTTTAATTTAATAATCACATACTCTATAAATACGAATAATATACACATACTTTATGCACACAATATGCATGCATTACACACTAAATAAGCAGTATATACTCACTAAATACGCATTAAACCATAGAGATGAAATTTCAACCATCCAAATGAAGACATTTTATTATCAAATAATTCTATAAAATGATTTATTTATAATTACTTTAACAATCAATCGTTACAAATATACTTATTATATTTATTGCTCTAATTCCATGATATCCATCATCATCCTCATGAACCTAGTTGATTGCTTATTGGAGGGTACATCAGTTATGAATTTCTCGGTGAAGCATTCAGGCATGCTTGTAAAATTACACTGCTTAGCTGATTCCTAACTATAGGGTATATCGGCTATGAATTCCTTAGGGAAGCATTCAGGCATGCTTGTGAAATTACACGGCTTAGTTGATGCCTTACTGTAGGGTACGCTAGCTATAAATTCCTCAGTGAAGCATTCAAACATGCTTGTGAAATTACACTGCTTAGCTGATGCCTAACTAGAGGATATATTGGCTATGAATTCCTCGGTGAATCATTCAAGCATGCTTATAAAATTACACTTTTTAGATGATGGATGACTAGAGGGTATGCCAGTTTTAAATTCCACAGTTAAGCATTCATACATGCTTATAAAATTGCACTGCTTTGATGGTGTAGACATTTATATTATGTTTTTCTTCACAAGTGATTTTTCTGTTAAAAAAAAAAATTAATCTAAAAAAACCTTAGTTACAATATGTCATAATATGTAATGAAAAGAAATTAGTCATGAAGTTAAATCATACACTTTGGCTTCTTTATTTCCCAGTGGCTTTTCAGCCATGCATTTGATATGTCTTTATGCCTACGCTTTAGAGGATCTTTCACTTTTATAATGCCACCCTATATAAACTTATGGATCTTTCTCTTTCCATAAACAATCAAAAAAATATTTTAGATATATCCTTCATCATAGCCAACATGTATTATTCGGCCTCCTCATTCAGGTATACTCATGTGTTAATTTGATATATAAACTTGCTAATATGATTTCTAAATATGAATTCACTAATAGCTTCAAAATTATTCTGAGAAAATCCTTTCAAATTTTGGTATGAATATATATCTTTTTGAGCTATTGCTGACCATCGCAGCAGTAGATACTTCTTGGGGATTTTTATAATATTCATCTGCCTCAAAACTATCATGCAGTGGGAAAATAGTAAACCCATCATTTCAAACTTCCTGCAGGTGCATTGAATGCTTCCATCCGGTGCATCAAAATCAATAACCCAAGAATTAGAATAATCCTTTTTCTCTATGTAACAGACAAAAAACTTTTAAGAATCACAAGACACAAACTCTATACTCATTATATTCCACCCACAGCTTGTATAAATTTTTCTTCAAAAAATGAATATAATTTCCTTGAAAAAGATTGAGCAACTTGCTTTAATATTGAGCTTCTTCTTAATGCAGGTTTTATTTTGGACTGGTTGCATTTGTAATCCTCATCATGTTCATTTCGGTGCCAATTTCTCATTCCTGTGCCAATCCTCATTAAGTGTTGAATGTTTAGGCACTCAGTATTTTCTAAACAATCAGCTCTGAAATTCCATGAGGTGGCAGCAAATGTAATTGGAACATAATTCTTAGATATGCATGAACATGCACAGCCATCAAATAATTGACTAATTACCATCTGGGGGAGACCGGATACTCTGGATTGCTATGTATCCAATGTGTATTTTGTAAATATGCTGAAAATACATAATTGATATTTTTGTAAAAACCACATACTGCATTCCATAACATGTAAGGGAAGAAGTAAACTGCAAACCAACTTATATAGAAAAGATGTTTAAAACATCCATCCTTAAGATAACATAGAGATAGCAATAAAATAGGTCAAATCAGCAATAAAGGGCCATCAATAGAAGACAGAACCAAATAACCACCTTCAAAAAACTCAACCCCAAGCCTGGATACCAATGGAGTTACATGTAACAATATAATGACAATAATAAAAGAAGTTAAACATGAAATAAACTACTATCCATGCCAAACGACACCCAATTCAACCAAATAAAATCCAAATTTTTACTCATGAAAAGGCAGGGTACACAAGCAAGCAAATAATGAGATATACTGAGTAGATTTGAACTATTCACTAAATAAGAAGTAAACAAGCACTAAATACGCCAAAAATATGTATCAATGATGCAGTAAATACGTAATTAAAAATGAAGTGAGTACGTAATAAAAACTCAGTGAATAAATAGTTAATTCTTGGTTCAATCATTTAGACCAAGTCATTTTTTATCAAATAATTTTATAAAATGATTTATTTAACATTCAATCATTACAAATAAATTTAATTAAATTAGCTAGACAAGCAATTCTAATATTGGGAGTTAATAAGCAGTAAAAACATAATAAATACGGTGACCAAATTTAGAAATACACATCAAATATGAAGCAAATATACATCATTTGGACTTTAAAAATGTGTATTTATTTTAAAAATGAATTAATTTTAAAGATGCATATAATGTTGAGTAATATGAATTAATTTTTAAAACTTGCATAATGGCTACATTGTTGTAAAGAAAACTTAGAAGGAGTTGAACTTTATTGATAAGTTGAAATCTACATCTCCAAACCCTAGCTTTCCCTCTAGTTGAACTTCTTTTAACTATTCTACTTCCTGGACATCTAAATAACAGTTTTCGGCATGTGAAACCAGTGAGAATGCCATATGTTAGTAAAAAGAAATGTCCTTCTCCATATCAATCTTCATCTTCGTTGGCATATTTAGGTTCATTTTTTCTTAGTTGTAAGAAAATTTTCACTAAAAGCCTTATAGATGATAGTGCTTCATGGCTGAAATATTGAAAAAAGAAGTGCCAACCCTAAATTTAACATTTTGACCAAACCGGGTTGCAAGACAAATGAATATCCACACCGGCAATCCACATTAGTAACTTCAATGTAGGCAATCCATGTGTAATAATTTCATTAGTGTCCGAACATAGAGTTACATTCGGATTCCGCATAGAATAATTTCTCCCCCTTTGTTGTATGCTGCTGCTTGTGCAAAAAAAAGGGTTGAAGGATTGATCTACACTTGAATTTCCTCTCTTTTTCCAAGTGAGGAAGTGCTGCCCTTTTTGTAGAAACTTGCGGCTGCACATAAAAAAAATTGTGGATATACTTTTTAAGCAAGCCCCTATTCAATTAAAAATTAAACTAAACCCTCAATCAAATAAGAAATTATTTTGTGCGGAGTTTAGATGTAGCTTTACATCCAGACTCCAATTAAGTTATGACACGTAATTTGAAGAAGTGGATATAAAATTGGATTTTATTTTTAATTTTTCTCTTATCAACCCGATCGACCCAACCTAGAGATTCAGCATCCCATTAAAATTTAGGTTTTAGGGTCAATGTTCTTTTTAAATTACTGCGAAAGATCCATTATATATTGAATTTTAGCTCAATGAATTTTTTATATTTACTGAGAAAGTAAAAAATAAGGAAGAGCTGATGAAGATGAAGAATAATTTGGAGGAGGATGTTCATTCTTCGAGCAGATGATATGCCTATATAAGGCGGAATCTAAAAGGCAGTATGCAAACACTAAGAAAAATGAAAAATTGATTTTGAAACAAGGTTGTGAAAACCGGGCCAGACAACGAACCAGAAGAGGGAGAGGTTCACGGCTCGACCGGTTCGACCAGTTGAGCCGAGGTCGAACCGGATGATGTAATAAATAATAATATTATTAAAAATTAATAAAATAAAAAATCATATAATATACGTATATGAGTATTTAATAATATTCATAAAATTTTAAAATATATAATAAAATTTTTTACATATAAATATCATTTAAGAATAATATATTTATATGAATAATACTTAATATAATATATAAATTTATAATATAAAAAATTATGATCATTAATATAATATAAATAATTAAATATATGACCATTTAATATATTTATAAATTTAAAAATATATAATGCAAAATTATAAATATAAATATCATTTAAAAATAATATATTTATATATTTGTAATTAAATATATTTATAAGAATAATATTTAATATCATATATAAATTTATAATATTAATATTTATAATATATATTATAACAAATTTATAATATATATTATCCAAATTTGTAGCCCAACTAAAAAAAATTTGAAGCCCAAGTAGCCCAAATAAGCCCAAATTTACATTCTAAACTATTCATGCAACTTTTTTAGTCCCATATCATAGGGAGAGTTTGAGGATGTTTCCTTGAATCCTTTATAAAGTGAGAAGTGCACTCTTTTTGCAAAACAAACTATGTGAGATATTTAAGATAACTTGCATGTATTATGGTGATATTAATCATCATACTTAATAAAAATATTTTAAAAACTTTTAAAAATTTTAATTAAAACAAAAATAATTTTTTTTATAAATTGGTCGGTTCTTTCCAAACCGGACCGGTTCAATGGATCACCAGTTGAACCGCCGGTTCAATCCGGTTTGATCCGGTTCGATGCAGAGCCAGTTCTGGAGCTTGATCAGACCGGCCACCAAACTGGTTCACTGTTGAACTGGTCGGTTTGGTCTGATTTTTAAAACATTGATTTGAAAGAGCTGCAACCTGAAGAAATGATAGCTTTTTTCTATATGCTTACGAAATATGTCGTGGGTCCGAGGGGGAAGTGCCCCTTAGCGGGGTTCAACATGCCCGATCATGTCTTGGGATCAAGGGGCGGTGCCTCTAGGCTAACTTTTGGTTGTAAGAGAATGTTTGGAGTTTCACTTATTTTTTGCATGCGTTTGTTTTTGTGTTCCATATCATGATTTGTTTTTTTTTTTTTCCTCTTTTTCATCAATTTTTTTTTTTTTTAAAAATTGTTCCTTACAAGTTCAATTCTAAAAACACAATCGTTAAAATGCAGTAAATACATGTAAATATGCAACAAATATGTAGATAATATGGAGATGGAAGTGCAATTAAATTTGTAAGGAAATTTTTCTAGAAAATTATAATATAATTAGTAATTCGCTGTGATTTAACTTTATTTCTGTTGTGTTTTCACTATCCTTTGGTAGTTAATCAATGGTTTCGATTATCTTTAACTTTAATTTTTAAAATTAGATTGCATGGTTTAGAACTCTCTATCGTAATCAGATTTTATTAATTAGTTTATAACATATTACTAGAAGTACTTTCACAATGAATTTAATTTAAAAGGAAATTTTTTAAGAAGATTACAATATAATGTGTAATTCATTGCACTTGTGCTTTCACTTATATTTAGCTGCGCTTTGGCAATTAATTAGTGGTTTTGACTATCAGTTGGGTACTCTCTATCTTAATCAGATTTTATTAGTTCAGAATATATTACTCTAAGTGTTTTCACAATGAATTAAATTTGTACCAAAAACTTTTTTAGAAAATTATAATATAATGTTTAATTCAGTATGCTTTAACTGCACTTTCACTATGCTTTCACTACCCTTTGGCAGTTAATCAGTGAATTCGATTATCGTAAACTTTAATTTTCAAAAGAAGATTTCATAGTTTAGAATTCTTTGTCGTAATCAAATTTTATTAGTTCAGATCATATTACTGTAAGAGTTTTCATTATGAATTAAATCTCTAAGAAATTTTTTCTAGAAAATTATAATATAATATGTGTAACTCACTGCGCTTTCACTGTGCATTTACAATAAATTAGTTGTTTCGACTATCATTAACTTTAATTTTCAAAACTAGATTGCATAGTTCTTAACTCTCTATCATAATCAGATTTTATTAATTCAGATCATATTACTATAAGTGTTTTTATTATGAATTAAATTTGTAAAAAATTAGTCCTAGAAAATTCTAATATATTTTGTAACTCACTATGCTTTCACTGCGCTTTGGCAATTAATTAGTGGTTTTGACTATTTGTCAACTTTAATTTTTAAAACTAGATTGCCTAGGTTGATGCGCTTTCATTGTGCTTTGATGCACTTTTTTTACACTTTGTCAGCACTTTGACTTTTCATTTGATGTATTAAAAAAAGGATGCAATATTAACAAGGATTGCAATATTATAAATAAAAGGAAATGCAGTATTAAAAAATTGCATTATTATTTAATTAAAATTATAAGTTGATACAATATACTTACAGAATTAAACAAAGAATATAATATAAAATGAATAACTAATTATACAAAATATACAAAAAAACATGTTTATTTCTTCATAAAAAGAAATAGAGCATATGTGAAATCAGCCCTAAATTTTGGCATTTCATCTTGTTAATTTTTATGTTCTGCCAAATCCATTTTCCTTTGATGAATAACACTTTTCTATATATTTGCAGAAGAACTTTATGCAATTAACACTGTCATCTGGCTTAGAATTCCATAGACACTTTGGATATTCCATTTTGTTTTTTTGGTCTCAAATGATCCTTTCGTGTCCTGGTATATATATTTTTTTCTAAAAAATAAAGAATAAATATTAGTTCATTGTCCATATCGAGAAAAGAGTTAACATACTATGCATACTGCTCTACCTTATGACTATTGGAAGAATTTGCATGTAATATACATTAGATAAGGATTCATAACATTTGCAAACATTCTCCTACAAATAAAAAAATACATAGTAAATATAAAGAAAAGCACAATGAAAGCAAAGTATATGTGCAACAAAAGCATAGTGAAAGTGCAACAAAAGCATAGTGAAAGCTTAAAAAATATAGTGAATATAAAGAAAAGCGAAGCAAAAGCGCGGTGAAAGCTCAACAAAAGCACAGTGAAAGCACAATGAAAGAAATAATAAAAGCTTCATAAAGGTTCAAAAATATAGAGAATATAAATAAATGCGCAATGGAAGAGAAGCAAAAATGCAGCAAAAGCATAGTTGAAACACAATGAAAATTTAATGAAAGCACAATGAATGAAATAACAAAAGCTTCAAAAATATAATGAATATAAAAAAAAGTGCAGTGAAAGCACAGTGAAAGTGCAACAAAAGCGTGGTGAAAGAAATAAGAAAACCTTCAGAAAGCTTCAAAAAAATAGTGAATATGAAAATAAAGTATAGCAAAAGCTTAGTTAAAGCATAGTAAAAGCACATTAAAAGAAATAAAAAAAAAGCTTTAAAAAGCTTAAAATATATAATGAATAAAAAGTAAAGCATAGTGAAAGCACAACAAAAGCATAGTAAAAGTACAGAAAAAGCACAATTAAATCGCAGCAAAAGCACATTGAAAGTACAATGAACGCTACGTGAAAGAGCAGTGAAAGTACAATGAAGTGCAGCAAAAAATTACAAAAGATTTAGAAAGCTTCAAAAATATAGTGAATATAAAGAAAAGTGCAGTGAAAGCATGCACTACAGGAAAAACGCCAAAAACTGGCGGTTAGTATGGTAAAATCGGCGGTTTTCCAATATACCGGCGGCTTTAAAATCGCCGGTAAAAAATGGCGTAGGAAACACTTACCGGCGGTTTTATGAGGCGGCGGTTTACCGGCGGCTAATACCGCCGGTGACTACCGGATTTGTAACCGGCGGTGTTCCGACTGTTAAGCCGCTGGTTATTTTTTCGACGGCTAACCGGCAGTCACTTTACCGACGACATGCCGGTGGTTAAAGAGGCCATCGTGTGTTCGCTCAACTGCCGGCAAGCGTCGGTACACTGCCGGTAGTATTACCGGCGGCAACCCAACGGTCACGGCCGACGGTTTTACCTGCGGTATACACCGCCGGGCTTTCACTGGATAATCGCCGGTATATTACCAGCGGTGTAAGGAAATTACCGGTGGCTTATCTTTAGCCGTCCGGTATCGTCGTTTCCGGCGGCCAAACCGCTGGTTGGCCGCCGGAAACCTGTAGCACCTTAAAAGGATGTATTTCCTGTAGTGATGGCAAAAGCATGCAGGAAGTGCAGTCGCAAGTGAGTAGTAAAAGAATAGTGAAATGTACCATAAAAAATGTACTCATATGTTTTAAAGCTATGCAACCAACTTTTGATAGATGAAGAAGTTGTTATACGAACTGATACTATGAAAGAAAATGGACAATGAAAGCACACTTAAAGCGTAGTTAAAATAAGGCAAAAAAAATAAAATTTTCTAAAAAATAGAACAACTCGGTACAACATTGATGCATGTGAATATGCAGCAAAAGCGCATCCAAGGTGCAACAAGTTATTGCACTTGTCCGCACGTGGAAATGAACTTTTGCATCAGCTAGAATGTTGAAAGAATGCATTGAAGCGCTTGTAATACTGAATGAGAGAGAAAGTGAGCAGTGAAATGCAGGGATGAAAAGTAAAATGATCTACCTCTGAGCTTTTAAACTCATGTAAATTCATATTTTTCATGGGTTGATTGTTTGGGCTGACAAGATATGAATAAAAAATGAAAATTGATTGAGTAGTCAAATGTCCACTTTACATGTCAAGATTTAATAAGAGTTCAGACATATCCACACAAAATAATTTTCCCAATCAAATAGCCATGATTTAGTTTGGCTTGCTACAAATCAACCATTAGATCCAAGCACAGTGAATAAAAAATGAAAATTGGAGGATAAAAAGGTAAAGCAAAAATTGGTTTGTATTTAAACTCAATTAAAAAAGAAATCAATTTAAATAGCATGTCATATTATTTATCTATTTTTTAATTATAGAAATAAATCAATTTAATTACTTATTTATTTTAAATTTCATACTTTAATTTAAATTTGACTTATCATGTGCATATATTTATTTTATATTTTAAAAGTAATGAATTTTATTATTAATAAAAAATTTCTTTTTTATTATATGTTTAAAATAATAATAATAATTATTGCATCCTGGAGTATTCGTGGCAGTAGAGAAATATAAAGTTTAACGTCTTAGCTTTATATGAAGATCCAGCACGTAATTAGATAAAAAGAGAGGGTGTAGCATTTATAGGAGATACCAATATTTTTACATGAAAAAGCCTAAAAAAGGTGGAAAATCATGGGGCCTAGCCCATTTTAAATGAACATACTAGTATTTATAATTGATTAAAAATGAGGCCCTTCATTGGAAGGAAGGCCATGAAAAATATACATTATATTGAGTGTCTTACATGGTGGAAATACAAAAAATCATTGTTAACATGTTTGTTTGGTCGGAAGGACCATAGTCGGTGGGCAACGGAGGTCAGAAATATCGTTGTCTAGTGATGGAGGTTGGATGGACCGTAGCAGACTATAGTCAGCGGGCGAGGGAGATCATAAAGATTATTGTCTGGCGATGGAGGTAGAAAGGACCATTATTGATTGTAGTTAGCAGGTGATGGTGGTTGGTAGGACCGTAGTTGGTGGGCGATGGAGGCCAGAAAGACTGTTGCCTAGTGGAAGTGTAATAATAATTAGAAATTGGGTGGAAGTCTTGCATCGGCTAGAAATCCAGCGATGGGCAAAATTTTGGCGAAGAGTGGAAGTCCAATAATAGATGTAAATTTTCTATAAGGTAGAAGTTTATCAATAAACAAAAGTCTGGCATCGCATAGAAGCCCGACAAAAGTCTAGTGACAAGAATAAGTCCAACATCAGGTAGAAAACTAGCGACAAACGGAGGTCTGGCATCGTGTAGAAGTTTGGTGTCGGGTAGAAATCTGAAGATGAGTTGAGGTCCGACATTGGGTAGAAGTCTGGCGTTAGTCGGCAGTCGAACAGAACTATAATTTTAGATGACATTCGAGCAGAACTACGGTGTTGGTAGGCTGCTGGGTGGAAGTCCAGCTGTGGTCGAGGAAGAGTCTGCTAAAAAGATAACTCTGTTTCTTCTCTTCATTTTCTTCATTATATTCTTTCTTTCTTGCTTATTTTCGGTGTCATTAAATGATCGGGCAGAAGTCCAGCGTCGGACGGATGCAGGGTGAAAGTATGGCGGTAATTGAGGATAGTCTCTTCCTTACTTCCTTCTCTTCTCTTCTTGCTTGGCGGTAATTGAAGTTCAAAATTTTATATTGTAGCTCCATAAATTCTTGCATTGCAAAGCATGTCGTCAAAATTTGTACGCAAGAATGTTGCAATGGAGTATGCCATAAATTATGAATAAGCTATGATTTGTCATTATTACGTATGTTTATGTTTAGCCTTATATATGATTTTGATTGCTTCACATAATGAAATTTAACCAAGCTTATTCACATTCTTTCATAATTCATCATTAATTGGAAATGTTTGTATGTAAAGTCATATTAAAATTACTTAGTTAGCTCGAAAAAATTCATACATGGGCATGTACACTTAAATATTTAAATTAATATATGTTTTAAACTTTAATAGTCATATTAGAGAGCCTATTTGCATAGTAATAGTTTAATAGCGTATTTATAATTGATATCAAAATCTTATCAAATCATTAGGGGGATTGTATGCAATTATCAGGTTTTGATTATAATGAATTTTTTTTTATATACTGTGACCGGACAAAAGAATACGCGTGCCCCATGGGCGTTGTGCGTCAAATGCAGCCGGTTATGAACCGGCTGCCTATAGTAAATATATTTTTTTGAGGTGGGGCTGAGGCACATTATTTTTTATTATTTAATTTTTAAAATGGTCATTTTTGGGCTCAAAAAATTCTAAAAATTGTTGAAATTTTAAAACAAGTTTCTTAAAGCATTTTTAAAAATTCAAATAGATTGGAGGAAAAATTTCTCTCTCTCTCTCTCTCTCTCTCTCTCTTCCCCCCCGGTGCGTCCCGCCCCACTCTTTTTAAATATTTCTCCACCTTTTTGTCCTATAAATACCCCCATTAGGGTAGGGGGAAAATGCACATTTCTCTCTTCTTTCTTCTCCTTCTAATTTTTTTAAAGTTGAGGCATTCCCCTATTTTTGGTAATTGGCATCCCCTATTTAAATTCATGGCCCCTCTCCTTGTGTAGAAGTTGAAAATTTTCAACATTCTCCTTTCTTTCTCCACCCTTATTCTAACTTTCTTATAGTTGAGGCATTCCACTATTTTTAATAGGCGACATCCCCTACTTAAATTTAGTGCCCCTCTCATTGTGTAGAAGCTAAACTTTTTCCTCCTTACATTTTCTTCTCCTCTAGTCTTTTCTCATATTGGAGGCATTGTACTATTTTAGATATGCAACATCCCCTATCAAGCTTCAGTGCCACTCTCTAGTGTAGAAGCTAGATTTTTCCTCCTTTTTTCGTCTTATGTGTTCTTCTTCTTATATTAGAGACATTTCATTATCAAAGACAGCGTCATTCTACTATCAAGCTTCAGTGCCCTCTCTTGTTTAGAAGGAGATTTTTTTCTCCTCCCTTTTTCTTCTCTTGAGTTCTTCTTTTTTACATTAAAGGCATTTCACTATTTGAGATAAATGACATCCCCTTTCAAACTTCAGTCCCCCTCTCTTGTGTAGAAGAAGTTACGATGAGAGCTTACTCTCCCACTAAATTATCTTTGACAGAGGAAGATCAAATGCTTTTTACATATGCGGGTGATTTAAGAAGATCTAGTGGCAATAGTACTTAGTCGGAGAACCAGAGGTTATTAGTAGATGGGGAAAATTTTGATGCTATTTGAGCAAAAGTTCATTGGGGATGGATAATTTAGTGGAAGTCCATTGGAAGTCAACGGCTGAGTGGAGAGCTGAAGGAGAGAGTTAGAGGGTGAGCTGCTAATAACGGTCGAGTGAGAAGTTGATGGTGGCTGATATGAAATAAAAGACCGACATTAGATATCAGATAAAGGGTCGATGATGGAAGGTGTCCAGTGGCATTTTACTAAGGCAATATGTATCCATACTGAAGTATACTGACATCAAATATCCCTTATTCAAGGGGTCGAAGCAATGCTTTATGTTAGTTGTCTAGCGACACACTTATAGTGTCAACTGAGTGGAGGGGTTTTGAAGTTATTTGTTTCTTAAAGACATTAACTTGTAAGGATGATACTGATGTACTTTTAATTTTAGCATCTAGTGAAAATAAATAGACACTTGAACTTGATGTATAATTTAATAATGTAACTTATTGTTACTCCAATGATATTGTATATGGAGTTAAGATTATTATATGAGCTTGATACTTATTTTTCATTTAAAATGAACTTGTCCCCTAGAGGAAACTAAGTTATTTATGCATCTTTGATACATGCTTTAATATATTTTCTCCCCATACTTTTGGAAGCCTTTTCAGACAGCTAAGGTCTTCATATGAGTAATGATTTTATCGATCACTTACATTAATGAAATCTTTATAGAGAGAATATTATTCATTCAGAGCATTGCTCGATAATGATGACCTCTGTGAAACAGGTCCAGAGAATTTACAAAGGATGTATCTCCTTTTCAAGATTGTATGTCAGAGCACTCTTTAATGAAATTAACCTATGTGGAAGAGGTCAAGAGAATCCACCAATGATATATGACCTATCTAAGGTTGTATGTCAAGCCTTATTTGACGACATTAATCTATATGACAAAGATCGAGATAATCCACTAAGGATATATGATTTATCCAAGGATAAGTCAAAGCCCTGCTCGATCACATTAACTTATGTAGAAGAGGTTGAGAAAATCCACTAAGAATATATAATTTATCTTGTATGTCAGAGATTTACTTGATGACGTACACATTTGTAAGAAGTTGAGAGAATCCATCAAGGATGTATAACCTATCTAAAGTTGTATGTCAGAGCCCTGCTCGATGATATTAATATATATGGAAGAGGTTGAGAGAATCCACCAATGATATATAACATGTCAAAGGTTGTATTTCAGAGCACTGCTTATTGATGTTAATCTATGTGGAAGAGGCTGAGAGAATCCACCAATGATGTATGACCTATTTGAGATTGTATGTCAGTGTGCTACTCGATGATATTAATCTGTGTGGAAGAAGTCAAATCGAACGCCGTATATATCCCAGATCAAAGGTAAAGAATGATCTATATTTAGACTGTTACTGCCTTTTTGAGGTCAAGATTAAGACCTTTTTCAATGAGTAGAAGTACATTTATGGACTGTATAAAGCTTAAAATTTATTGGAAGCATCATTGTATTTGCTAGAAGCTTTATAATCTAAAGATATCATCTTAGATATTGAAAGAGTTTGAGGAATCTTCTTGGCCATGACTGTAGTTAAGGTTTTTTCCCAGTCGACATTTAATTTGCATGAAATTGATTCAATAATAGCTGATTCCAGGACATTCACATGAACGACCTTTATAAGTTAGAGCAAAAAATGCCCCCCAGTTAGGAACAACGTTCCCACATACGGTTCCAAACTGTTGCTTCCTGGAGTATTCGTGACATTAGAGAAATATAAAGTTTAATTTCTTAGCTTCATACGAAGATCCAGCATTCAATCAGACAAAATTTTTATGTGGAAAACCCTAAAAAAGGGGAATAAATATGGGGCCTAGCCTAGTTTGAATGAATCCACTAGTATTTAAAATTGATTACAAATGAGGCCCTTCTTTAGAAGGAAGGCCATGATAAATATACATCATATAGAGTGTGTTACATGGTGGACATACAAAGAATCACTATTTATATGTTTATTTTGTCAGGAGGACCATAGTCGGTGGGCAAAAGAGGTTAGAAAGACAATTGTCTGACGATGGAGGTCTGAAGGATCGTATCCCACTATTTTCATCGGGTGATGGAGGTCAGAAGGATCGAAGTCAACGGGCGACCGAGGTTAGAAAGACAATTGTCTGGTGATGGAGGTCGGAAGGATCATAGTCGACTCTAGTCAGTAGGCGACAGAGGTTTAAAGGACTATATTTGGCGGGCAACAAAGGTAAAAAAGAATGTTGTCTGTTAGAAGTCCTATAATAATTAAAAATTGGGTAAAAGTAGGGCATCAGCAACAAATCTAGTGATGAGTAGAAGTCCGACGACAAGTGGAAGTCTGGTAATAGATATGAATTCGGCATCGGATAGAAGTTTATCTATGGATAGAAGTTTGGCGTCGGATAGAAACCTGACAAAAGTCTGACAACGGGCAGAAGTTTGATGTCAGATAGAAATTTAGCGATGAGCGGAGGTCCGACTACGGGTAGAAGTTCGACATAGGGTAGAAGTTTGATGTCGGGTAGAAATCTGATGATGAGAAGAGGTCCAACATTGGGTAGAAGTTTGAGGTCATTCTGTAGTCGGGCAGAACTCTTGTATCAGATGTTATTCGGGCAGAACCTTGGTGTCAGTAGGATGCTGGGTGGAAGTCTGGCGGTGGTTGAGGAAGAGTCTGGTGAAAGAGAACTCTCCTTATTCTCTTCATTTTTTTCCTTCTATTCTTTCTTCCTTTCTTTATTCTAGTGTCAGTTAATGATTGGGCAGAAGTCCGGCGTTGGTCGGCTGCTGGGTGAAAGTCTGGCTATGGTAAGGAGTCTCTTTCTTGGTTCCTTTATTTCTCTTCTTACTTGGGCCTCCTTTTTCCCCCTTTTGGGAGTCCCTTTCTATGAGCAATGAGGGGTCTATTTATAGTTTTCTGTGAGAGGCATGGCCAGTAAATAATGAGGAGATTAGGGGTAAGTTGGGAGTGGTTTGAATGGACGGCTGATGTTGAATCCCTTGACCATGGCACGTTTATTGAAGATTTGAATGTATTAATGATATCAGAATTTAATGATCTTGGACTCGTTGGATTTTTCTCGTCGAGCCACTTGATTCGACTATAAGCATGCTACATTTAGAAACCATTTAATAATCAAAATTATGGTTTGAGCCTTCTAAATGTGCTTCAGGTCTTTGATTTGGATTTGTTTGAGCTTGGATTGAGTTGAATTTAGTGTCGTTGGTTTTGTATTTATGAGACGTTCAGTTTTACTATAATTTTCCAAAAATCAAAGTTTATATGATATTCGAATTAATTTTTAAAGTTTCCAACTTGATTCTCCCTCAAGATTTGTGCCTGATCAAGATAAATTTTTTTGATGATATATCAATAATAATAATACTAATAATAATAATAATAATAATAATAATAATAATAATAATAATAATAATAATAATAATAATAATTATAATAATAATAATCTTTAACTCTCTCTCCTTGACTCACCTCAAAAGATACGTGATTCGAGAATGAATGGGATCATTTGATCCATCTTTATGATCTGAATATGCTTGTGTAATCCATGTCATAAAATGAGGTTCCGATTAAAAAACTCATGTACAAAATGAACATATACGATAGAGGCTCAAATGCACGTAAAATACTCATTAAATTTGTGTCGACCTGATTACATATATTTTAAATCATAATAAAAGATGATATATGATAGAAAGAAAAAAATTCCCAAAGCAAACGATGAATCAAAATAAAATATGCAAGGTGACACTTCATCAGACACAACACCACAAATTACAGACTAGTATATTGCATTACAAAATGTGTAATAAAGTCATGTAAGTGACCGAAGCCAAAAGGGAGGTCAATATCTATATATTTCTTTATTATCATAATAGAATGCATGCTGGAAATGCTAGCTCATTATTACTATTTATTCTATATCAATATCAAATAGTAATCAGTCTTATCAGTTTTCACTTCTCAATCATATCCTCAGTCATATAATGCTTATCTCCTCAATCATATAAATATCAAGTGTGCTCATCCATAAATAGAGAATTTGCTAAAAATACATATCATGCTAAATAAAAAGTAATCATATGCATATCGTGTATATCATATCTAGATTTAGTACATTTACTATTTATCATTGTGTACCCAATCATTTTAACTTATTTCAAATAAAATTATATATATATATATATATAATCAGTGAAATTACCATATAAATCAGTCAAAATGTTTAGAGAAAATATATCTATCACATATAAAAAAAATACACAATAAAAGTTCACTAAATTAGGAGATATCAAAGTTCTATCTATTTTAGGGGAGAGAAAATATACTAAACTCAAAATCTTTACAAATAGTTTTAGAGTAGAGGTCACTTACTACGATAAGAATTACTTTTATAACATAAATGGTGAATGAAAAATCCTTGGAGAGCTTTCTTTCTCTTCTTTCTCCTTTCCTCTCCTCTCTCTCTCTTTTCTCCCTTCTCTTGTCCTTCTTTTTTATTTCCTTCCATGATAAGCAAAATGAAATGAGGGGATGTGGATTAGGTGGTGAGGGATATTTATATTAAATTTATTAAAACTTATTTCAATGCCCAACAACACAGCGCCCAAGCCCCGACACCCCTGTGTTGAATTCCACCACCCAAAAGTTACTATATAACATATGCTTTAATACCGCGATGATGGTTTTTGGCATTATTACTCTCATAAACACAGTGCTACAGTTCTACACCTTAGAATTTTTCTTTTTTAAAATAAATCCATTTTAGAGAAACTTAGGTTGTTACAAGGTGGTGTGAGGGGCCATAGTTGGTTCACAATGGTTGGAGGGACCGTAGTTAGGAGACTTTGGATAAAGGGACTATAGTATGGTGAAGATGATGGGAGGGGCCATAGTCAAGTGACTAAAGTTAGCATTTTGGTCGAGGTAAATATTTTTTTTCTGGAGTCAATATAACTCTAAATTGCAAATCATCTTTGCCATAGTATTTTGATTGTAGTATTTTACTTACATGATTTTTTTTATAATTTTTAAGCAACGGTAAAAATCTTTAAGAAATTGGTACCTATCGATATAAGTGAATATTTTGGGACCGTCACGTGTCCATTTTGCAAATCAATTTCATCAATACTTTTAAACTAAAATAGTTTGTTTTATTAATATTTTTTATAATTTTTGAATTCCTAAAATGATTTATTTGAATTTATATTAAAAGAAATTAATTAAATTACTAATAAAATATTATTTTATTAAAAATATATTAAGACATTATAAAACTTTATTAAATCCTTTTTCTCCTCTCAAATTTGGCATACAAAGATCTATTAAGGAAAATGAGAGAGAATTAAGAGGAGAGAGAAAAATTAAAGCTTGAGATTTGCAGGCTACGGAGCAACTTTTTCAATCGGGCTAGTAGTTGGCATATTTACTCATCTCATTGTAAGGAACTTTTAGCCAATTTTTATTTCAAATATTTGAAGTTTTTGGTTTTTTTTATCAATTTTTTTGTTTCTGTTACAAAAAATGTGAATAATTTTGTATTGGCAAAACTTTCACCGTATAACTTTTTATATGTTATAGAGATCATAATTATGAATATTTTGAGTATTTATTTGAGATTTTTTATCAAGTGATTTTGAAAATACAATAATTTTTGTCTACCCAAAAATTATTTTGACCTCTAAAAATAAGTGTAGTATAGTAAAAGTGTTAAAACACTATTTTTTATAATTCCTTCTATGTTAGTAATTTTTTGAAAATGTGTATTTTTGCATAATATGATTTTTTATTATCTACCGTTATTAAATTTTGGCATCTTCTTAATTAAGCTCAATTGTACAATATTTGCTGTAATGCATTGAAAATGGATGTGGATATATTCTTAAGTAATAGCTAGTCGATATTACTATTATAGTATTGTGATAATAATATGTGTGTGTGAAACAAACAAAGATTGGTTGACCTATCGGTTGAAGACTTGTTAACTTGTACAGAATGATGGGCCGACAAACTTTGCTTTGTTTTTGTCCTCTACCAATTCATGTGATACTAATTGGGAGTTACATGGAGATAGTTACTATGCTAATGGGCAAAGAGTGACGACTCTATTTACTGAGCCAACGATTTACTAATATTGATACTAACACTGAAAAATAACATGATAGCCATGACTTCTTACTTATTTAATGTGACTATTAAAATGTATGTTTTTAAAGCATTATTCTTATTATTATACATATTTATTATTTACACGGATTTATTATTATTGCATTATTATACTACTCCTGCCATTGGATTATTACTATTATTGATATAAATATTGATACTATTTATTACGACTGATTCACTGTACTTATATTAAACATGTGATATACTAAGTACGTGATATAAAATAATTAGATAACATGTGTATATTCCGATATAATTTTATTGTATTGATTCAATTTTAATGATCTTTACTAAAGTTTTGACTAGATGCTTTATACAATTTGTTTACTGATTGGTTTACAAATATGATGATTGCTCTAAAGATTTGACACTAATATTAGTTTACTACTTTACATGCTTTCGTATTGTAGTTATTTTATTGTTTATAGATCAACAATTACTGCATATGAATTTTACTATTTTTGTATTGATTCATTGATCATATGAATACAACTATTATAGTTTGATTGTTGATATGCATATTGCTCCTTTGCCATGCTTTGAATTTAATTATAGGTTTTGGTGACCTGCTGGGCTTATTAAGATCATTATATATGGTTAAATGATTTCAGGCCATGGCAAAGGAGCTTGAGTGTGAGGCTGGTCAGGATTCTTTAGGTTCTGTTTTTTTAGTTATTCTTTTATACTCATGATAGAGTAGTTGTGATATGATTGTATAGATCCTGAGTAACATATATGATTTTTTTGGAATGAATATAGATGTGTATATTGATATTTTAAATTATAGAATTTATTTTGCTATTTATTATTGATATATGATATTAGATAGTACTAGGTGTTATTTATTTTAATAATTCTTCCTATTTAGATTCTGGGGCATCACACAACTGAAGTCGAAGGGACTAAAGCTCGATGATTGTGGTCTAAGGATCATAGTATAATAGCGTTAGTCTAAGGATTATGGTTAACAGTTGGCCAGCAAAAGTTTGAGCTGTTGTAAGATAATAAAAGTTTAATAAAAAGGATTAGTAAGAAAAATCTGGTAGTGAAGGCCAAGCTGAGGCAAAAATATGGCAACAACATCTTGATAACAGAAGTCTAATGATAAAAGCTTGTAGATTTTTTTAGGGTGGCAAATGGGTAGAGGTATGAAAGTGGTCAGTCGATAAAAGTTCTAATAGTGGTAGTCGAACGAAGGTCCAATGGTTGGCCAATGAAAGGTTAACCAAATATAAGCCAATAAAACTTTAACGCCAGTGATTAGTAAGCAAAGTCTAGCAATGGAGGCTGAGTAGAAGTCTGGTGAGGGTTTGGAAAAAATATGACCACAACATCTTGACAAAGGAGGCCTGAAGCCAGCGGTCGGTTGATGAAAGTTACAAAAGTGGCGTATGGGTAAAAGTTTGGCAGTAATCAATCAATAAAAGTTCTGACAATGATGGTTGGGCTAATGTTATATTGCAATGGCTTGGAGGAAGTCTAGTCGAGAGAGCCGGGCGATGAGGGTACATCAACAATGGTGCTCAAGTGTGTGGGTCTCCGAAAGGATTCCGCTCGTGTGGGGTTCGAATGCAAAGGGTACGGTCACACTATCCCGTAGGACAAAATGGTCGTAGGCCTTTACACTCGGCACAAGCAGGCCGATGGAAGAGCAGATGGAGTTATAGATACGATTAGCTATGGAGGATAGCGGCTTTCACCTACCAACCTCGATGGATAATAATATCTATAACCCAAAAGTTCACGAGATTTCCCCTATTCGATACAAAAGCATCGAATAGGGTTTATTTGATTGTGGGGATCGATTTCCTACGGGCGCAAGCCCCCGTAGTTAATTACATCTTAGACCTCGGTCTAAGAAAACTCTCGATTAAGGATGGTGTATTATTTACTTCTTGATTTGGTGCATAAAAAGAGTTCCTAAATTCTATTCCAAAGAGTCTCTTCTATTTACCCTTAGTGATGATTAGATATTTTTGAATGGATAAAGATGTGATTAAAATTTTGAGTTTAGAAGATCAAAGACCAGATTACTATCCTAAGAGAAACGACAGACTCAAAACACAGATGAAAGGAGACACACTGAGGGGTGTACAACCTGGACTTATGCTTGCCTGGAGTGAGCTGCCAGCTAACATCCTAAACACAATCAATCGCCCTATACGTATACAAGATAGGAAGGCTCTATCCTAGGAAATCAAGGATTTGTAGTTTAAAAGATTTCAATCAGGGACTCTACAATATGCAAAAGGATGTACCTAGCGCCATGTATGATGCATGAAACAAATACGAAATATCCTTAAGTCTACTGATGTAATGCATGTATGTAAGTGAAATACAATGTGAAGTAAGGTGTATAAAGACAAATGCATGCATGACATCCAGAGTACAGAAAAAGTAAATAAACACACCCTAAGGGTACCCTCCAGGCAAGGTACCTGCACAGAAAAGCGTTCAAACAATGCCCACTGGCACAAATAGGTGGCCTACTCTACAGGCCTAAATGACCCTAATGGTCTCTAAGGCTCACAGAAAAAAAAGAAAGAAAAATGGGGGGTATCGTACCCAAAACCAGAAGGCCAAAATCCTAGCGATGCCCACTTCGTGTGGGAAAACAACGATGCCCAATGGCATAAGTAGGTGGCCTACTCTACAGGCCTAAATGACCCTAATGATCTCTAGGGCTCACAGAAGGGGGCAAGCTTTGACCTATAGGGCCAAAGCTTCGTCAGTGAACTAGCCTAAGGCTGGCTACCTAAACATACTAGAATACCTATTAACAGGCAGTGTGTGATGTGGAGCAGTTCCGGTATATAATTAAAAAATTTGCTTTACAAGTTGCAGAAATTATACCTGACTGTATGTGGCGCTGCCACTTAAAAGCTTATAAGCAAACGGTCCCGTTTAGCTCCCGATCATTAAGCTCCAATGTACCTCGCAAGAAAAGATAAAAGAGAAAGATATATATGAGCGTAGATGCCGTTCAGAAAAGAAATGCAGATAAATAACAAAGATATAACTAACAAGAAATTTAATAATTGCATTTATAGAACATGTATATGTAACAAGCATTGAATAACAAGAGAAAATGTAAGCCTGACCTAGAGCTAAAAGTCATGTTCTAATCAGACATGTCTAAGGTATGTGTAGGCTATGTAATTTAGGGTATGTCCTATGTAGGATTATTAGTTCAAGTTATTTGCATTTGGTTTGTTAGAGGTCAAAAGGAAGATTTTTTAATTTGAGTTTAAATATTAGTATTTTTAGGATTGATTTTAGAGATTTTACTTTTAGTATTTGATTGATTACCACCTTTGTTTCACACCGAGGCCGTGAGGTTTATTTCATCCTCCTTGGGGCTAACTTAATAGCCTCGTAGGCCTGGGTTACCCAGCGGCAACCAATTTTTGTTGAATTATTTTAGTTAGTTGTAAATTAAAAAGAAAGGTGAATTGAGTGATTTATTATCGATTGATGTTTGATTCAAATCATTAACAATTAATTTTATAGTTTAGCACTCCATTAAATCCATTCGTGGCATTGTGCCACCAGGCTCGAGGAACCAGGCCTCCTTAGGACACTTAGCCCCGCAGCCCGGAGTAGTCCATCCAATAAACTTCATTTTTGGAGTGGTTGTTATGTATTAAAGGGTTTGTTGATGTATTTTAAAAGATTGATTTAAGATATTTTATTTTAGGATTTGATTGAATTATTCAATAGTTACAAATTAGAAAGAAAGATGAATTAGGCAGTTTATTATCAATTAAGGGATTAGATTAATTAAGTTTGCTATCAACTGGTTCGTGGCGTTGTGCCACCAGGCTCAAGGAACCAGGCCTCCTTAGGACACTTAGCCCCGCAGCCCGGAGTAGTCCATCCTAAAAACCAAGTTGATATAGTTATATTAAGAAGTTTGTTGATTGATTTTTTAGCAGATTAGTTTAAGGTTTGATTGAGTTTTAGGTGAGTTTTGAGTTTTAAAAGACTTTTAACTTAAAAAGTTTTAGTTTATGTTCACTTTCCTAACTCAATCTACATCTTTTAAATTTTAGGTTGGTTAGAGGTTGATTAATGAATTAGAATGATTTAGTTTAAGTGTATGCTTTAAGCTTATATTTTTAGTAATCATTATGTTAGTTAAGATTTGATTAAAAGCTAAGTACTTTAGTATATTTTAGGTCGAATTAGGGTTAATTTGTTGGTTGATTATTAATGGATTAAGAGGGTATTAAACCTAAAAAAGCGTGTCGCTAAGTTTAGGTTTGATGTCTCTACCCTATAAGGAGCATGCATCCTGAATCTATGTTATCTAAGACTCGATCCTTAATTTTTGTCCTTAGGTGTCATTAGTGTTATAGGAAATGAAAGGAGATGTCTTTCTAACCTTTTAGACATTTGTACATGTATCCAAAGATTTAGGAATTCATAAATGAAATAAGTCAATGAGTAGAAAATTTATAGAAGTACAAAAGCTAGAAAAAGAAAAGAAAGAAATACGACAAAATGCTAGAAAGAACGAATGGAAACTAAAGTAATAAATGGAATGTTGGCATTTTGTTATTGAGCATGCTTCTTCGAAGCCAAGCATGTCTCTAAGACACCCTTCACTCCCATTCAATACGATATGAATAGGAGAGAAAGTGTTTAAATGCCATTTTACTGTCCCCACGATCCAAACATAACACTTGATACGGACCTGACTCGACTACACAAACTATTATCTATCAAGCGCAGAGCAACAAGGGAAACTCAAGTTCCCAAAACTAGAACTAAAACAACATCTCTTTCTACCCACCGCATTCTTCCAACCTTACACCTTAGAAACAAATACTAATGAAAGAGAGACAACCTATACAAGATAAAACACTTCATCCCAAAAAGAAATATCTAGAGAAATTTCTAACACCAATCCACTCCACAAAAATTACAAACCCCAAAATAACTTAAAAAAAAAACTTTTGAATGAAAGACTACATAAAACCCCACGTAAAGCGACACATAAAACTCTATGTAATCAATCTACCCAAAACTTCTTTCGACACAAAAATAAGACAGATCAAGTGCTTTTAAGTTTGGCATGGGGTAAAGCCAAGAAAACCTCATAAAACATTCATAAAACTTATCACAAAAATAATTCATAAAGTCTTCCAACGAAAAGAAATCCAAGAAGCACGATTCTACAACATAAAACAAATCATAATATATTTCCAATAATCATCCAAACAAACCCACTTTTCAACTCATCTCATTCCTTCAAAACTGAAAAGAAGCATTTCAAGCAAGTGAAGCAACTGTTCATTTTCATTCATGCAAAGAGAAAATTTAGAATGTTCTTCTTTCCAACACCAACACATAATATAAGGCAATCCAAAGTTTTTAAAGAAACTAGATCAACATCTTCATTCTCCATGCAGCCATCAAAATGAAATCTTATGTATTTGAGAAAAGATGCCCTATTTTTTACTCCAACCTACAAACTCATCTAATAGAAATTTGAAACTTCACAGCTCACCAAAGAGATAACAACCGTAAAGGGGAGATTCAATGCCAATTTAATCTCTTGTAAAAGAATCAAGAGGCCTTCAACACAAAACATAACTTCTCCATAGTCAAAACATGCCTCGTTTCGAGCAAGGTATACATATAATATTTCATCATAAGAATGTGGAATAAGTGAAATCTCTTAACAATTTCTCAAAACCCCAATGCACTAAATTCATACTCATCTCTGTATGGAGCATAAGGCAATAAGAACCACCAACGCGGTATTTACCATAATAATGTCACCATTCAAATACATATAAATTAACTTTCCAACAACTCTACATGATGGAGATATCCATCCATTTTTTCACTGTGTTTGGGAGCATAGTATTGAAGAAAGATAACTCTAGAGATGCAAATCCCCCATTAACCCATAAAATCATAGTGCCACTTTAGGCACTAAACTTTTCAACCCGTCACATGCACTAAGCAAACTATAGCAGAATTATTATTGAGATCTAGACATAGGGCTCTTCCCATTACCTTAACGAAATACCAACAATCAATTTAGCATCACATGATACAATTCTTTCCAATATGCCTCAAAGAGACATACCCATAAAATTTTGTATGGGAACAAAAATACTACAAAGCTCCACACATCTCAAATAGAGACAAAGGGTGTATTTGAAATCCAAATATCAAAATACTATGCAAGATTTTAATAACTTCAAACGTCATAACTCTTAAGCAATAAGAGATCACGCTTCAAAATAAAAGAGGCACGGTGATGACATTTTTCATACAAAGCTCAACCAAGTAGAGAAGAAAATATAGCGATATTTCATCATTCGCAACCTTTTTAGTTAGACATGTTTCCAACATAACTTCATCAAGATCAGTGGAGAAAGAAAAGAGCAACATACTTTCTTAATTGCCAAGACTCTAAAGGGAACTCTTGCATAATCACCTAACTTTATATGCATGAATATGAATGAAATTTCGAAGCATGAGATTTATAAAAAAAATTTAAAATCATAATTGCCAACACAATTTTCACATGAAGTTAAAAGAGAGAAGAAAATCTGGATTTAGATATAAGATCAACCATGAGTTTATCTTAACTAATCATAAATTGCTAGAATATACAGATATTTTTCAACAAGTGTTATTCACAAAATTTGATATCTCATTCTGATGAAGAATAACCCAACCATCTCACAGCAATGCTCAAAAGTGATTCCAATAACTTATTTGAAAGTCTATCTATTGCAGGTATTGTATCAATATCAATGATAAAGAGAACTGTAAATCGATATTGGCAAAAATGTTCATTCATATTTTCACCGTTCTAAAGAGGAAACATGCCTTTCTTAATTTGCTATCAAAAATACTTTGGCCACTATACGAAAGAAACAACCCAAATGCGTCACTCATAAACGATGGTTGAAGCTTTCTCAAATGGACAAATCATATAGAATCATACAAGTGCTTTAGTAAAGATGAAATCATGCTTATTCAACATAAGAAAAGGTATCATTTCTTAGTAAACATTTACACAAGTGCCTCAAATATATATTTTCTTCAAAGAAATGCCACAGCTTCTATACTCCTTCACATAGAACAGAATCTAACCATGGCACTTAAAAGGCAAATAATCATTTGGGCATGCATATATATATGTACTCATACATATCCGGCATTGAAACTTTACACGAATGACAGCCAACAAAGGAAGTAATAGAAGAAGAGCATCACCACTCTCTTCTAATGGCATTTCAACTAACACTTGTTATGCAACATTAGAAGGTTCATACAAAAGAAAATAACCACATAAGGCATCGTCTCACATGGCATGAATTTTAAACAGTTTTGATATATGTACCGAGAAGGAAGAAACCACTTAAAGATTTCCTTTACATAACTCACGACAGAGAACCATGATCTAGGTATGAATCTTAAATAAGAATTAAAATACCAAACCTCAAGGTACCTGCTCTCAAAACCAAATCATTCAAAGCCAAAACATTCACGTGTTACCATTTAGCTCAAGATTAGAAGGGATTTAGAGACTGCTCACTGCACATTCATATACCAAGATTTTAACTCAAGCTCAAAAGAACCAAATGCTGCTCACATTCAAGAGAGCTGCTAAAAGAGGGGAGAAGCCGGGGAGAGAAAAAGAAAAAGTATAAGAAAGTAGAAATTAGGAGGGAGAAGAAGGAGAAGAAGGAGGTATACCTGTAGCAGAGGAGGCCGACGGCAAAGGTAGGAGATGCGACGGGCTTGGGTCGTTCGTCCGAATCGGCGGCAGGCGTGGCGACGGGATCAGTCATGGAGGTCGGGCGAGAGCTGCTGTCGGCTTGGAATCCCGACCTGGCTTCGTACGAACAGAGAAGACGGAGATAGAGGGTCCGACCGTCTCGGGTCTTTTGCGAACCGAGAGAGAAAACGAGGGAGAGGGAGAGATCGGCAAACAAGACGGCGGCTAGCAGCACGGTCCAAAGAGGAAGGGAGAACGGCTGGGTTTTCCCGCTGGTTGGAGTCGGCTCGGGTAGGAGTCCCGAAAGGGGAGTCGGGGCTTCGGGGCGTCTGCGAACAGAGAGGGAAAACGGGAGAGAGAGAGGGAGAAGGAGCGAAATCGAGAGGGAGGCCTTGGTTCTCCTCAGATCTGCGAATAAGAGGAGACGGGAAGAGGGGGTTGCTCCGGCCTTCTTGTTTCTGCGAACACAGAAAGACGGAGCCAGAGAAAGGGTTCAGCCCGGCCTTTTGCGAACGGAGCCCAGACGGCGAGAGAGGGGAGCGGGCCTCTTGGCTTCTGCGAACGAAGGAAGACCGAGAGGGAGAGGGGGAGTGTGGCGTGAGAGGGAGCTCGGGCGTGAATGCCCTCCTCAAAAACACTGCTCTCTCTTTTTTTACTCCAGTCCAGAGAGATCACGGGACTGAGCACAGACGCCGCGGCAGAGTCCAAATTTCGGGAAGATCAAGACCGCCGATTGCGTTTCCGGATTCAAAAAACAAATTCAAATACCGTAGAAAGTCAAGTAGGATTCAGTTGAAATTGAATTTGGCCCATTGGGTTGAAATCAGGTCTACATTGGGTTCAATTCAGTCCAATTCAGATTAGTTCAAATTCGGCCCAATTCGATCAAATTAATTCCAAAATAATAATAATAATAATAATAATAATAATAATAATAATAAAATCAAACTCAAATCGATGCTGATTCGGGTTGAGTCGAGCTCGACGAGGCCCGCTCAACTCGATCAAACATGCTCGATGGCAAATCAAGAGAAAAACGAGGTCAACAAGCTTCACCCCAACAGGTGCGGTGAACAATGGGTGAACCGTACGTGTTGGCGTTGACCTCCTTATCTCTAGGAGGTACAACTACGAATAAGATTCACCAAGAAGATGCAATCCTACGATCAATCAAAGAGACTCGCTAGGAAATTGCAATCCAACGATCAAATAGCTCGCTAGGAAAATGCAATCCTACGATCAAATAGAAAGACTCGCTAGGAAAATGCAATCCTACGATCAAATAGAAAGACTCGCTAGGAAGAATCCTACAACTAGCTAAAGAGAATCAAGAAGCATACAATCATACCACAAGCATGCAACAAGTGTCCCACCATGTTATGAACATACAATCACACACTGACCAAGCGATCACATAATTATGAGATGATACATAATCATTATCAAGCACTCAATAGCCATATATTCTCACAACATCATATAATTAAGCAATCATCACACGCTTGTGTCACAACCATGCGATAAATATACAATAAACATCTAATCATACCAAACCACATAAGCAAATGATCGTGTAGTGGTCAATAACAAACTATGCAATGGTCATGCACTTACACAATCAACCAATCTTTATCATGATCACACAATAATACAACTATCTAATCATGCAATAGTGATGCGGTCATTTAATAACACATGGTTAAGTCATACCTACAACCATATAATACTCACACGATCACATAATAATTGTTTAGTTACATAGTGATTACCAGACCACACGATAAGCAAACAACCATGAAATAATAACATAGCAATCATGTAATCATACAATGATTCACATGATCATGCAATAGCCACTCAATTATATGCTCATTTAATCATCCAACATTCATCAAATCATGCAAATGATCATATAGTCATACAACAATCATTTATTCATATAATAATCACTCAATCATGCAAACATGGTGGGACAGAAGAAAGAAAGAAATCTAAAATTCACCCGACCAAATCGAAACAGTGAACAAAGGAGACTCAATACTCACTTGACTAAAACATAATAGTAAGAAAGAGCTAAGTAAATAAACCCAACTATCTGCATATTCATACTGAAATAGCAGAATAGAAGGGATAGGGATTCTATGCCCATATGAGCAAAATCAAAGTAGGGACATAAAGAACTAGAGTAGACTCAACGATCACCTAGAGTACATGTCTAAGGTGGTGCGAGGAGAAAGAAATTCAACCATCACTTGAAAATCATAGCATATAACAAAGAGTAACAATCAAAGGGAAGTAATGAGGAAGAACAATCAAAGATAAGAAAATCATCTATCTGCCTGACCACATCGCAACAGCAGTACAGAAACAGGAAGAAGGATCCCACATCCACCTGACCAGATCAAAACAGTGAATGGAGAAAAACCCAAGACTCACTTGACCATATTCGAAACAGTGAGCAAGAGCAAGAAAAGAATCAACTGTCTGCTTGACCAAATCGAAACAGCAGAGCAGAAGGAAAAAGAGAAACGTCCCACATTCACCTGACCAGATAGAAACAGTGAATGGGGAAAACTCAGTGCTCACCTGACCAGATCGAAACAGTGAACAAGAGTGAAGTAAGAAAATGACCGTCTACCTGACAAGATCGAAACAGCAGAACAGAAGGAAAAAGAGAAACGTCCCACATTCACCTGACCAGATCGAAACAGTGAATGGGAAAAACTCAGTGCTCACCTGACCAGATCGAAACAGTGAACAAGAGTAAAGTAAGGAAACGACTGTCTGCCTGACCAGATCGAAACAGCAGAACAGTAGGAAAAAGAGAAACGTCCCACATTCACCTGACCAGATCGAAACAGTGAATGGGGAAAACTCAGTGCTCACCTGACCAGATCGAAACAGTGAACAAGAGTAAAGTAAGGAAATGACTGTCTGCCTGACCAGATCGAAACAACAGAACAGAAGAAAAAAGAGATCCAACATCCACCTGACCATATTCGAAATGGCAGATGAGGATGACCCAATGTTCACCTGACCAGATCGAAACGGCGAAACAAAGGGTCAAGGAAAATGGGAGTTCAACATTCGCCTGACCAGATCGCAACAGCGAATGAGAATGGCTCAAAATCCACCTAACCATATTCGCAACAGCGAATAATGAGCCCTCACGAAACTCTAATGTCCACCTGACCAAAATCGCAACGGTGAGACAAAAGAGGAAAGAGTAGTGAGGAATGCCTCCCAAGGACTCTGTCGGGCTCTCTAAACCAGAAAGGGGAGTTCAACATTCGCCTGACCAGATCAAAATAGCGAATGAGAATGGCTCAAAATCCACCTGACCATATTCGCAACAGCGAATAATGAGCCCTCCCGAAAGTCTAATGTCCACCTGACCAAAATCGCTACGGTGGGACAAAAGAGGAAAGAGTAGTGAGGAATGCCTCCCAGGGACTCTGTCGGGCTCTCTCAACCAGAAAAGGGAGTTCAACATTCGCCTGACCAGATCGAAACAGCGAATGAGAATGGCTCAAAATCCACCTGACCATATTCGCAACAGCGAATAATGAGCCCTCTCGAAAGTCTAATGTCCACCTGACCAAAATCGCAACGGTGAGACAAAAGACAAAGTCCAACATTCACTTGACCAGATCGAAACAGTGAATGAGGACAACCCAATGTTCGCTTGACCAAATTGAAACAGCGAGACAAAGGGAGAAAGAGAAAGGGGGTTCAACATTCGCCTGACCATATTCACAACAGCGAATGAGAACAGCTCAATATCCACCTGACCATATTCGCAACAGCGAATAAAGAGCTTCCCAAAGAGGTCTAATGCCCGCCTGACCACATTCGCAACAGCAGGGCAAAAGAGAGAAAAAAAGATCCAACATCCACCTGACCATATTCGAAATGGTGAACGAGGATTACTCAATGTTTGCCTGACCATATTCGAAACGGCAGAACAAAGAGCGAAAAAGGAGTGAAGTGGCAAAAGGGGATCTCTAGAACAAAGAAATCCACCAGAAATATCAAATGAGAAATCTCTCCTACGGGTCTGTCCGTGGGGGGAGAATGACATGGAATGAAGATGAATACTCACATGAAAAATCAAGACAAAGATAATATGATACCAATATGAGAAATGACACAACAGAACAATCACATATAGAAAGATTGAAAGGGATGAACCCAACTGAGCAATGGAGTCAAAACTTGAATGGAAGAGTGACTTCCAAAACAAGTGAAGCACCAACAACTTGAATGGGATAGTGGCTCCCAAACAAGTGAACAAAACAAACTACTTGAATAGGAGAGTGGCTCCCAAACAAGTGAACGGAACAAACAGCTACTTGAATGGGAGAGTGGCTCCCAGACAAGTGAACAAAACCAACAGCTTGAATGGGAGAGTGGCTCCCAGACAAGTGAACAAAAGCAGCAACTTGAATGGGAGAGTGGCTCCCAAATAAGAGATGACGACAAAAAGATATCAAGAGAATAAAATGCACATCAAATGGTTGTTTGTAAACAAAACAATCACAACTCAAAACAACCAAGATTCAAAAGAGAATGAGAGTGCAATCAAGGGAATAATCACATCAGTCCATAAGGATGATTTATAATCAAATGTAGAGGCCCAAAGATTTTCACGTATGAATTTCAAAAGGACAAGATGGGCATTTAAACATACTCAATAGTAAAGGCACTAAGAGGTGTTAAACACTCATCAATTAATTTGAGAAAAGTTTGATTGATATTTTTTCAAAAAGTGAAAATTTTCATCAAATAGTAAGAGCATTATTTCCCAAAATGAAAGATTTACTTCTCGATTATTTTGGCCCAATCAAAATAACAAATGGAACCAAATTTGAAAACTTAGTAAATAGTGGGTTGACTCCATCTAAACCCAAAAAGGTTAGGGATTTGAAATTTGTTAACCCAGTTTAAGCTCCCTACAAGTCAAACTGGGCTCTCTCCTTTAGATAAGCATTGTTTGAATTAAAATCTAATTCAAAAAGATATAAATTAGAATAAGAAATTGAATCTTCTCAATTTTCTTGCACGGATAATATTTTAATCTAATAGATTATCAATGCATAATATGAATTCAAAGTCATCATTTTCAAACTCAAGTATCAAAAATATCAAAGGACACATGAGTTTTCTGAGATTTAGAGATTTCGAAGAAAGGAAAGCCATTTACACTTTCACTTTAGGCTCATTTTATGCCTGTTTTGTAATTTTGTGGCACTTTGTGCTTCTTTTTTTTTCACTTTTGATACACTTTATATATCTTTAACTTTTGGCGCTTTGCGCATCTTTTCACTTTTGATGCACTTTGTGCATCTTTCATTTTTGGCGCTTTGCGCATCTTTTCACTTTTGTATTTGGCTTCCTTTCTAAATCTCTAAAAGAATACATTCTCAGTTGTGAAATTATCTTCCAAACATAAGAGAAGAAAACTCACTCTCTTATGTAAGGAAGAACAATTCACAAAATAAACCCGATCCTATGATAAGAATGAACAACTCAATTAAGAAAATTTTGAATTAAATTCATAAGCATGCAAAAGACACCTATGAGATAGAAAATTGCAAGCTAATGGAGAAAATTTTCTTTTCTAAATTTAATTTCATTTTGATATAGATTTGAGTTCAAAAATGAAATCATCCCCCACAAGAGATGGGAGGGAGAGACATGCTCTTTTTTATGAATCATTAAAAGAAATTCTCTTTAAGTGTTTAAAGGAGTCACCCAACACTTACTTTATTTTTTAAATAAAAAAGTAGGTAAATTTTTATTAAGAAAGATAATTCGCTTACTCTCTAAAAGAAATTTCCTTCAAAGTTTTATCTTTTACCTTAAACTTCCAAATTTTTCTCAAATTAAGTTTTCTTTTGAAAAATTTATATATATCAAATTTAAGGACCCTTCCATTAAAAATTAAATTTGGATTTTATTTGGACTGATATGAATCAAGATCAAGTCTAAAGAAGCTCATATTAAGGACATGATCAAGATTAGAGTTTATGTCAAGCATATGTAATCAAGGATAGAATAAATATTCTCATTTGAAATGAGATGGGTTAGGATTAAGCTTAAAAGAATTTCAATTAGGAATTGATAGATATTGAAATTTTGATTTGAATAAGATTAACTTGAAATAGATTGATCTGAATTTGAATTTGAAAATTAAAAAAAAACACAGATCTAATAAACTCAAAATTTTAATTAAATCCTTATGCATTAAAAATGTCTAACTCTCACTAAGGATTAAAAGAAGATAGTGGAGTAGAAAATAGGAACTCAAACTAGGCACCAAACTAGGATTACCTATATAAGTGAATAATACAACACCCAAAGATGGAGAGAGAAACCTGTCCCACCGTGGTCGCCAGAAATCTGTGGGTCTCCGAAAGGATTCCGCTCGTGTGGGGTTCGAATGCAAAGGGTACGGTCACACTATCCCGTAGGACAAAATGGTCGTAGGCCTTTACACTCGGCACAAGCAGGCCGATGGAAGAGCAGATGGAGTTATAGATACGATTAGCCATGGAGGATAGCGGCTTTCACCTACCAACCTCGATGGATAATAATATCTATAACCCAAAAGTTCATGAGATTTCCCCTATTCGATACATCAGCATCGAATAGGGTTTATTTGATTGTGGGGATCGATTTCCTACGGGCGCAAGCCCCCGTAGTTAATTACATCTTAGACCTCGGTCTAAGAATACTCTCGATTAAGGATGGTGTATTATTTACTTCTTGATTTGGTGCACAAAAAGAGTTCCTAAATTATATTCCAAAGAGTCTTTTCTATTTACCCTTAGTGATGATTAGACATTTTTGAATGGATAAAGATGTGATTAAAATTTTGAGTTTAGAAGATCAAAGACCAGATTACTATCCTAAGAGAAACGACAGACTCAAAACACAGATGAAAGGAGACACACTGAGGGGTGTACAACCTGGACTTATGCTTGCCTGGAGTGAGCTGCCAGCTAACATCCTAAACACAATCAATCGCCCTATATGTATACAAGATAGGAAGGCTCTATCCTAGGAAATCAAGGATTTGTAGTTTAAAAGATTTCAATCAGGGACTCTACAATATGCAAAAGGATGTACCTAGCACCATGTATGATGCATGAAACAAATACGAAATATCCTTAAGTCTACTGATGTAATGCATGTATGTAAGTGAAATACAATGTGAAGTAAGGTGTGTAAAGACAAATGCATGCATGACATCCAGAGTACAGAAAAAGTAAATAAACACACCCTAAGGGTACCCTCCAGGCAAGGTACCCGCACAGAAAAGCGTTCAAACGATGCCCACTGGCACAAATAGGTGGCCTACTCTACAGGCCTAAATGACCCTAATGGTCTCTAAGGCTCACAGAAAAAAAAGAAAGAAAAATGGGGGTATCGTACCCAAAACCAGAAGGCCAAAATCCTAGCGATGCCCACTTCGTGTGGGAAAACAACGATGCCCAATGGCACAAGTAGGTGGCCTACTCTATAGGCTTAAATGACCCTAATGGTCTCTAGGGCTCACAGAAGGAGGCAAGCTTTGACCTATAGGGCCAAAGCTTCGTCAGTGAACTAGCCTAAGGCTGGCTACCTAAACATACTAGAATACCTATTAACAGGCAGTGTGTAATGTGGAGCAGTTCCGGTATATAATTAAAAAATTTGCTTTACAAGTTGTAGAAATTATACCTGACTGTATGTAGCGCTGCCACTTAAAAACTTATAAGCAAACAGTCCCGTTTAGCTCCCGATCATTAAGCTCCAATGTACCTCGCAAGAAAAGATAAAAGAGAAAGATATATATGAGCGTAGATGCCGTTCAGAAAAGAAATGCAGATAAATAACAAAGATATAACTAACAGGAAATTTAATAATTGCATTTATAGAACATGTATATGTAACAAGCATTGAATAACAAGAGAAAATGTAAGCCTGACCTAGAGCTAAAAGTCATGTTCTAATCAGACATGTCTAAGGTATGTGTAGGCTATGTAATTTAGGGTATGTCCTATGTAGGATTATTAGTTCAAGTTATTTGCATTTGGTTTGTTAGAGGTCAAAAGGAAGATTTTTTTAATTTGAGTTTAAATATTAGTATTTTAAGGATTGATTTTAGAGATTTTACTTTTAGTATTTGATTGATTACCACCTTTGTTTCACACCGAGGCCGTGAGGTTTATTTCACCCTCATTGGGGCTAACTTAATAGCCTCGTAGGCCTGGGTTACCCAGCGGTAACCAATTTTTGTTGAATTATTTTAGTTGATTGTAAATTAAAAAGAAAGGTGAATTGAGTGATTTATTATCGATTGATGTTTGATTCAAATCATTAACAATTAATTTTATAGTTTAGCACTCCATTAAATCCATTCGTGGCGTTGTGCCACCAAGCTCGAGGAACCAGGCCTCCTTAGGACACTTAGCCCCGCAGCCCGGAGTAGTCCATCCAATAAACTTAATTTTTGGAGTGGTTATTATGTATTAAAGGGTTTGTTGATGTATTTTAAAAGATTGATTTAAGATATTTTATTTTAGGATTTGATTGAATTATTCAATAGTTACAAATTAGAAAGAAAGATGAATTAGGCAGTTTATTATCAATTAAGGGATTAGATTAATTAAGTTTGCTATCAACTGGTTCGTGGCGTTGTGCCACCAGGCTCGAGGAACCAGGCCTCCTTAGGACACTTAGCCCCGCAGCCCGGAGTAGTCCATCCTAAAAACCAAGTTGATATAGTTATATTAAGAAGTTTGTTGATTGATTTTTTAGCAGATTAGTTTAAGGTTTGATTGAGTTTTAGGTGAGTTTTGAGTTTTAGAAGACTTTAACTTAATAAGTTTTAGTTTATGTTCACTTTCCTAACTCAATCTACATCTTTTAAATTTTAGGTTGGTTAGAGGTTGATTAATGAATTAGAATGATTTAGTTTAAGTGTATGCTTTAAGCTTATATTTTTAGTAATCATTATGTTAGTTAAGATTTGATTAAAAGCTAAGTACTTTAGTATATTTTAGGTCGAATTAGGGTTAATTTGTTGGTTGATTATTAATGGATTAAGAGGGTATTAAACCTAAAAAAGCGTGTCGCTAAGTTTAGGTTTGATGTCTCTACCCTATAAGGAGCATGCATCCTGAATCTATGTTATCTAAGACTCGATCCTTAATTTTTGTCCTTAGGTGTCATTAGTGTTATAGGAAATGAAAGGAGATGTCTTTCTAACCTTTTAGACATTTGTACATGTATCCAAAGATTTAGGAATCCATAAATGAAATAAGTCAATGAGTAGAAAATTAATAGAAGTACAAAAGCTAGAAAAAGAAAAGAAAGAAATACGACAAAATGCTAGAAAGAACGAATGGAAACTAAAGTAATAAATGGAATGTTGGCATTTTGTTATTGAGCATGCTTCTTCGAAGCCAAGCATGTCTCTAAGACACCCTTCACTCCCATTCAATACGATATGAATAGGAGAGAAAGTGTTTAAATTCCATTTTACTGTCCCCACGACCCAAACATAACACTTGATACGGACCTGACTCGACTACACAAACTATTATCTATCAAGCGCAGAGCAACAAGGGAAACTCAAGTTCCCAAAACTAGAACTAAAACAACATCTCTTTCTACCCACCGCATTCTTCCAACCTTACACCTTAGAAACAAACACTAATGAAAGAGAGACAACCTATACAAGATAAAACACTTCATCCCAAAAAGAAATATCTAGAGAAATTTCTAACACCAATCCACTCCACAAAAATTACAAACCCCAAAATAACAAAAAAAAAAACTTTTGAATGAAAGACTACATAAAACCCCATGTAAAGCGACACATAAAACTCTATGTAATCAATCTACCCAAAACTTCTTTCGACACAAAAATAAGACAGATCAAGTGCTTTTAAGTTTGGCATGGGGTAAAGCCAAGAAAACCTCATAAAACATTCATAAAACTTATCACAAAAATAATTCATAAAGTCTTCCAACGAAAAGAAATCCAAGAAGCACGATTCTACGACATAAAAAAAATCATAACATATTTCCAATAATCATCCAAACAAACCCACTTTTCAACTCATCTCATTCCTTCAAAACTGAAAAGAAGCATTTCAAGCAAGTGAAGCAACTGTTCATTTTCATTCATGCAAAGAGAAAATTTAGAATGTTCTTCTTCCAACACCAACACATAATATAAGGCAATCCAAAGTTTTGAAAGAAACTAGATCAACATCTTCATTCTCCATGCAGCCATCAAAAAATGAAATCTTATGTATTTGAGAAAAGATGCCCTATTTTTTACTCCAACCTACAAACTCATCTAATAGAAATTTGAAACTTCACAGCTCACCAAAGAGATAACAACCGTAAAGGGGAGATTCAATGCCAATTTAATCTCTTGTAAAAGAATCAAGAGGCCTTCAACACAAAACATAACTTCTCCATAGTCAAAACATGCCTCGTTTCGAGCAAGGTATACATATAATATTTCATCATAAGAATGTGGAATAAGTGAAATCTCTTAACAATTTCTCAAAACCCCAATGCACTAAATTCATACTCATCTCTGTATGGAGCATAAGGCAATAAGAACCACCAACGCGGTATTTACCATAATAATGTCACCATTCAAATACATATAAATTAACTTTCCAACAACTCTACATGATGGAGATATCCATCCATTTTTTCACTGTGTTTGGGAGCATAGTATTGAAAAAAGATAACTCTAGAGATGCAAATCCCCCATTAACCCATAAAATCATAGTGCCACTTTAGGCACTAAACTTTTCAACCCGTCACATGCACTAAGCAAACTATAGCAGAATTATTATTGAGATCTAGACATAGGGCTCTTCCCATTACCTTAACGAAATACCAACAATCAATTTAGCATCACATGATACAATTCTTTCCAATATGCCTCAAAGAGACATACCCATAAAATTTTGTATGGGAACAAAAATACTACAAAGCTCCACACATCTCAAATAGAGACAAAGGGTGTATTTGAAATCCAAATATCAAAATACTATGCAAGATTTTAATAACTTCAAACGTCATAACTCTTAAGCAATAAGAGATCACGCTTCAAAATAAAAGAGGCACGGTGATGACATTTTTCATACAAAGCTCAACCAAGTAGAGAAGAAAATATAGCGATATTTCATCATTCGCAACCTTTTTAGTTAGACATGTTTCCAACATAACTTCATCAAGATCAGTGGAGAAAGAAAAGAGCAACATACTTTCTTAATTGCCAAGACTCTAAAGGGAACTCTTGCATAATCACCTAACTTTATATGCATGAATATGAATGAAATTTCGAAGCATGAGATTTATAAAAAAAATTTAAAATCATAATTGCCAACACAATTTTCACATGAAGTTAAAAAGAGAAGAAAATCTGGATTTAGATATAAGATCAACCATGAGTTTATCTTAACTAATCATAAATTGCTAGAATATACAGATATTTTTCAACAAGTGTTATTCACAAAATTTGATATCTCATTCTGATGAAGAATAACCCAACCATCTCACAGCAATGCTCAAAAGTGATTCCAATAACTTATTTGAAAGTCTATCTATTGCAGGTATTGTATCAATATCAATGATAAAGAGAACTGTAAATCGATATTGGCAAAAATGTTCATTCATATTTTCACCGTTCTAAAGAGGAAACATGCCTTTCTTAATTTGCTATCAAAAATACTTTGGCCACTATACGAAAGAAACAACCCAAATGCGTCACTCATAAACGATGGTTGAAGCTTTCTCAAATGGACAAATCATATAGAATCATACAAGTGCTTTAGTAAAGATGAAATCATGCTTATTCAACATAAGAAAAGGTATCATTTCTTAGTAAACATTTACACAAGTGCCTCAAATATATATTTTCTTCAAAGAAATGCCACAGCTTCTATACTCCTTCACATAGAACAGAATCTAACCATGGCACTTAAAAGGCAAATAATCATTTGGGCATGCATATATATATGTACTCATACATATCCGGCATTTAAACTTTACACGAATGACAGCCAACAAAGGAAGTAATAGAAGAAGAGCATCACCACTCTCTTCTAATGGCATTTCAACTAACACTTGTTATGCAACATTAGAAGGTTCATACAAAAGAAAATAACCACATAAGGCATCGTCTCACATGGCATGAATTTTAAACAGTTTTGATATATGTACCGAGAAGGAAGAAACCACTTAAAGATTTCCTTTACATAACTCACGACAGAGAACCATGATCTAGGTATGAATCTTAAATAAGAATTAAAATACCAAACCTCAAGGTACCTGCTCTCAAAACCAAATCATTCAAAGCCAAAACATTCACGTGTTACCATTTAGCTCAAGATTAGAAGGGATTTAGAGACTGCTCACTGCACATTCATATACCAAGATTTTAACTCAAGCTCAAAAGAACCAAATGCTGCTCACATTCAAGAGAGCTGCTAAAAGAGGGGAGAAGCCGGGGAGAGAAAAAGAAAAAGTATAAGAAAGTAGAAATTAGGAGGGAGAAGAAGGAGAAGAAGGAGGTATACCTGTAGCAGAGGAGGCCGACGGCAAAGGTAGGAGATGCGACGGGCTTGGGTCGTTCGTCCGAATCGGCTTCAGGCGTGGCGACGGGATCAGTCCTGGAGGTCGGGCGAGAGCTGCTGTCGGCTTGGAATCCCGACCTGGCTTCGCACGAATAGAGAAGACGGAGATAGAGGGTCCGACCGTCTCGGGTCTTTTGCGAACCGAGAGAGAAAACGAGGGAGAGGGAGAGATCGGCAAACAAGACGGCGGCTAGCAGCACGGTCCAAAGAGGAAGGGAGAACGGTTGGGTTTTCCCGCTGGTTGGAGTCGGCTCGGGTAGGAGTCCCGAAAGGGGAGTCGGGGCTTCGGGGCGTCTGCGAACAGAGAGGGAAAACGGGAGAGAGAGAGGGAGAAGGAGCGAAATCGAGAGGGAGGCCTTGGTTCTCCTCAGATCTGCGAATGAGAGGAGACGGGAAGAGGGGGTTGCTCCGGCCTTCTTGTTTCTGCGAACACAGAAAGACGGAGCCAGAGAAAGGGTTCAGCCCGGCCTTGTGCGAACGGAGCCCAGACGGCGAGAGAGGGGAGCGGGCCTCTTGGCTTCTGCGAACGAAGGAAGACCGAGAGGGAGAGGGGGAGTGTGGCGTGAGAGGGAGCTCGGGCGCGAATGCCCTCCTCAAAAACACTGCTCTCTCTTTTTTTACTCCCGTCCAGAGAGATCACGGGACTGAGCACAGACGCCGCGGCAGAGTCCAAATTTCGGGAAGATCAAGCCCGCCGATTGCGTTTCCGGATTCAGAAAACAAATTCAAATACCGTAGAAAGTCAAGTAGGATTCAGTTGAAATTGAATTTGGCCCATTGGGTTGAAATCAGGTCTACATTGGGTTCAATTCAGTCCAATTCAGATTAGTTCAAATTCGGCCCAATTCGATCAAATTAATTCCAAAATAATAATAATAATAATAATAATAATAATAATAAAATCAAACTCGAATCGATGCTGATTCGGGTTGAGTCGAGCTCGACGAGGCCCGCTCAACTCGATCAAACATGCTCGATGGCAAATCAAGAGAAAAACGAGGTCAACAAACTCCACCCCAACAGGTGCGGTGAACAATGGGTGAACCGTACGTGTTGGCGTTGACCTCCTTATCTCTAGGAGGTACAACCACGAACAAGATTCACCAAGAAGATGCAATCCTACGATCAACCAAAGAGACTCGCTAGGAAAATGCAATCCTACGATCAAATAGCTCGCTAGGAAAATGCAATCCTATGATCAAATAGAAAGACTCGCTAGGAAAATGCAATCCTACGATCAAATAGAAAGACTCGCTAGGAAGAATCCTACAACTAGCTAAAGAGAATCAAGAAGCATACAATTATACCACAAGCATGCAACAAGTGTCCCACCATGTTATGAACATACAATCACACACTGACCAAACGATCACATAATTATGAGATGATACATAATCATTATCAAGCACTCAATAGCCATATATTCTCACAACATCATATAATTAAGCAATCAGCACACGCTTGTGTCACAATAATGCGATAAATATACAATAAACATCTAATCATACCAAACCACATAAGCAAATGATCGTGTAGTGGTCAATAACAAACTATGCAATGGTCATGCACTTACACAATCAACCAATCTTTATCATGATCACACAATAATACAACTATCTAATCATGCAATAGTGATGCGGTCATTTAATAACACATGGTTAAGTCATACCTACAACCATATAATACTCACACGATCACATAATAATTGTTTAGTTACATAGTGATTACCAGACCACACGATAAGCAAACAACCATGAAATAATAACATAGCAATCATGTAATCATACAATGATTCACATGATCATGCAATAGCCACTCAATTATATGCTCATTTAATCATCCAACATTCATCAAATCATGCAAATGATCATATAGTCATACAACAATCATTTATTCATATAATAATCACTCAATCATGCAAACATGGTGGGACAGAAGAAAGAAAGAAATCTAAAATTCACCCGACCAAATCGAAACAGCGAACGAAGGAGACTCAATACTCACTTGACTAAAACATAATAGTAAGAAAGAGCAAAGTAAATAAACCCAACTATCTGCATATTCATACTGAAATAGCAGAATAGAAGGGATAGGGATTCTATGCCCATATGAGCAAAATCAAAGTAGGGACATAAAGAACTAGAGTAGACTCAACGATCACTTAGAGTACATGTCTAAGGTGGTGCGAGGAGAAATGAATTCAACCATCACTTAAAAATCATAGCATATAACAAAGAGTAACAATCAAAGGGAAGTAATGAGGAAGAACAATCAAAGATAAGAAAATCATCTATCTGCCTGACCACATCGCAACAGCAGTACAGAAACAGGAAGAAGGATCCCACATCCACCTGACCAGATCGAAACAGTGAATGGAGAAAAACCCAAGACTCACTTGACCATATTCGAAACAGTGAGCAAGAGCAAGAAAAGAATCAACTGTCTGCTTGACCAAATCGAAACAGCAGAGCAGAAGGAAAAAGAGAAACATCCCACATTCACCTGACCAGATAGAAACAGTGAATGGGGAAAACTCAGTGCTCACCTGACCAGATCGAAACAGTGAACAAGAGTGAAGTAAGAAAATGACCGTCTACCTGACCAGATCGAAACAGCAGAACAGAAGGAAAAAGAGAAACGTCCCACATTCACCTGACCAGATCGAAACAGTGAATGGGGAAAACTCAGTGCTCACCTGACCAGATCGAAATAGTGAACAAGAGTAAAGTAAGGAAACGACTGTCTGCCTGACCAGATCGAAACAGCAGAACAGTAGGAAAAAGAGAAACGTCCCACATTCACCTGACCAGATCGAAACAGTGAATGGGGAAAACTCAGTGCTCACCTGACCAGATCGAAACAGTGAACAAGAGTAAAGTAAGGAAACGACTGTCTGCCTGACCAGATCGAAACAGCAGAATAGAAGGAAAAAGGGATCCAACATCCACCTGACCATATTCGAAACGGCAGATGAGGATGACCCAATGTTCACCTGACCAGATCGAAACGGCGAAACAAAGGGTCAAGGAAAATGGGAGTTCAACATTTGCCTGACCAGATCGCAACAGCGAATGAGATTGGCTGAAAATCCACCTGACCATATTCGCAACAGCGAATAATGAGCCCTCCCGAAACTCTAATGTCCACCTGACCAAAATCGCAACGGTGAGACAAAAGAGGAAAGAGTAGTGAGGAATGCCTCCCAGGGACTCTGTCGGGCTCTCTCAACCAAAAAGGGGAGTTCAACATTCGCCTGACCAGATCGAAACAGCGAATGAGAATGGCTCAAAATCCACCTGACCATATTCGCAATAGCGAATAATGAGCCCTCCCGAAAGTCTAATGTCCACCTGACCAAAATCGCAACGGTGAGACAAAAGAGGAAAGAGTAGTGAGGAATGCCTCCCAGGGTCTCTGTCGGGCTCTCTCAACCAGAAAAGGGAGTTCAACATTCGCCTGACCAGATCGAAACAGCAAATGAGAATGGCTCAAAATCCACCTGACCATATTCGCAACAGCGAATAATGAGCCCTCCCGAAAGTCTAATGTCCACCTGACCAAAATCGCAACGGTGAGACAAAAGACAAAGTCCAACATTCACTTGACTAGATCGAAACAGTGAATGAGGATAACCCAATGTTCGCTTGACCAAATCGAAACAGCGAGACAAAGGGAGAAAGAGAAAGGGGGTTCAACATTCGCCTAACCATATTCGCAACAGCGAATGAGAACAGCTCAATATCCACCTGACCATATTCGCAACAGCGAATAAAGAGCTTCCCAAAGAGGTCTAATGCCCGCCTGACCACATTCGAAACAGCAGGGCAAAAGAGAGAAAAAAAGATCCAACATCCACCTGACCATATTCGAAACGGTGAACGAGGATTACTCAATGTTTGCCTGACCATATTCGAAACGGCAGAACAAAGAGCGAAAAAGGAGTGAAGTGGCAAAAGGGGATCTCTAGAACAAAGAAATCAACCAGAAATATCAAATGAGAAATCTCTCCTACGGGTCTGTCCGTGGAGGGAGAATGACATGGAATGAAGATGAATACTCACATGAAAAATCAAGACAAAGATAATATGATACCAATATGAGAAATGACACAACAGAACAATCACATATAGAAAGATCGAAAGGGATGAACCCAACTGAGCAATGGAATCAAAACTTGAATGAAAGAGTGACTTCCAAAATAAGTGAAGCACCAACAACTTGAATGGGATAGTGGCTCCCAAACAAGTAAACAAAACAAACTACTTGAATGGGAGAGTGACTCCCAAACAAGTGAACGGAACAAACAGCTACTTGAATGGGAGAGTGGCTCCCAGACAAGTGAACAAAACCAACAGCTTGAATGGAAGAGTGGCTCCCAGACAAGTGAACAAAAGCAGCAACTTGAATGGGAGAGTGGCTCCCAAACAAGAGATGACGACAAAAAGATATCAAGAGAATAAAATGCACATCAAATGGTTGTTTGTAAGCAAAACAATCACAACTCAAAACAACCAAGATTCAAAAGAGAATGAGAGTGCAATCAAGGGAATAATCACATCAGTCCATAAGGATGATTTATAATCAAATGTAGAGGCCCAAAGATTTTCACGTATGAATTTCAAAAGGACAAGATGGGCATTTAAACATACTCAATAGTAAAGGCACTAAGAGGTGTTAAACACTCATCAATTAATTTGAGAAAAGTTTGATTGATATTTTTTCAAAAAGTGAAAATTTTCATCAAATAGTAAGAGCATTATTTCCCAAAATGAAAGATTTACTTCTCGATTATTTTGGCCCAATCAAAATAACAAATGGAACCAAATTTGAAAACTTAGTAAATAGTGGGTTGACTCCATCTAAACCCAAAAAGGTTAGGGATTTGAAATTTGTTAACCCAGTTTAAGCTCCCTACAAGTCAAACTGGGCTCTCTCCTTTAGATAAGCATTGTTTGAATTAAAATCTAATTCAAAAAGATATAAATTAGAATAAGAAATTGAATCTTCTCAATTTTCTTGCACGGATAATATTTTATATCTAATAGATTATCAATGCATAATATGAATTCAAAATCATCATTTTCAAACTCAAGTATCAAAAATATCAAAGGATACATGAGTTTTCTGAGATTTAGAGATTTCCAAGAAAGGAAAGCCATTTACACTTTCACTTTAGGCTCATTTTATGCCTGTTTTGTAATTTTGTGGCACTTTGTGCTTCTTTTTTTTTCACTTTTGATACACTTTGTATATCTCTAACTTTTGGCGCTTTGCGCATCTTTTCACTTTTGATGCACTTTGTGCATCTTTCATTTTTGGCGCTTTGCGCATCTTTTCACTTTTGTATTTGGCTTCCTTTCTAAATCTCTAAAAGAATACATTCTCAGTTGTGAAATTATCTTCCAAACATAAGAGAAGAAAACTCACTCTCTTATGTAAGGAAGAACATATCACAAAACAAACCCGATCCTATGATAAGAATGAACAACTCAATTAAGAAAATTTTGAATTAAATTCATAAGCATGCAAAAGAGACCTATGAGATAGAAAATTGCAAGCTAATGGAGAAAATTTTCTTTTCTAAATTTAATTTCATTTTGATATAGATTTGAGTTCAAAAATGAAATCATCCCCCACAAGAGATGGGAGGGAGAGACATGCTCTTTTTTATGAATCATTAAAAGAAATTCTCTTTAAGTGTTTAAAGGAGTCACCCAACACTTACTTTATTTTTTAAATAAAAAAGTAGGTAAATTTTTATTAAGAAAGATAATTCGCTTACTCTCTAAAAGAAATTTCCTTCAAAGTTTTATCTTTTACCTTAAACTTCCAAATTTTTCTCAAATTAAGTTTTCTTTTGAAAAATTTATATATATCAAATTTAAGGACCCTTCCATTAAAAATTAAATTTGGATTTTATTTGAACTGATATGAATCAAGATCAAGTCTAAAGAAGCTCATATTAAGGACATGATCAAGATTAGAGTTTATGTCAAGCATATGTAATCAAGGATAGAATAAATATTCTCATTTGAAATGAGATGGGTTAGGATTAAGCTTAAAAGAATATCAATTAGGAATTGATAGATATTGAAATTTTGATTTGAATAAGATTAACTTGAAATAGATTGATCTGAATTTGAATTTGAAAATTAAAAAAACACAGATCTAATAAACTCAAAATTTTAATTAAATCCTTATGCATTAAAAATGTCTAACTCTCACTAAGGATTAAAAGAAGATAGTGGAGTAGAAAATAGGAACTCAAACTAGGCACCAAACTAGGATTACCTATATAAGTGAATAATACAACACCCAAAAATGGAGAGAGAAACCTGTCCCACCGTGGTCGCCAGAAATCTGTGGGTCTCCAAAAGGATTCCGCTCGTGTGGGGTTCGAATGCAAAGGGTACGATCACACTATTCCGTAGGACAAAATGGTCGTAGGCCTTTACACTCGGCACAAGCAGGCCGATGGAAGAGCAGATGGAGTTATAGATACGATTAGCCATGGAGGATAGAGGCTTTCACCTACCAACCTCGATGGATAATAATATCTATAACCCAAAAGTTCACGAGATTTCCCCTATTCGATACATCAGCATCGAATAGGGTTTATTTGATTGTGGGGATCGATTTCCTACGGGCGCAAGCCCCCGTAGTTAATTACATCTTAGACCTCAGTCTAAGAAAACTCTCGATTAAGGATGGTGTATTATTTACTTCTTGATTTGGTGCACAAAAAGAGTTCCTAAATTCTATTCCAAAGAGTCTTTTCTATTTACCCTTAGTGATGATTAGACATTTTTGAATGGATAAAGATGTGATTAAAATTTTGAGTTTAGAAGATCAAAGACCAGATTACTATCCTAAGAGAAACGACAGACTCAAAACACAGATGAAAGGAGACACACTGAGGGGTGTACAACCTGGACTTATGCTTGCCTGGAGTGAGCTGTCAGCTAACATCCTAAACACAATCAATCGCCCTATATGTATACAAGATAGGAAGGCTCTATCCTAGGAAATCAAGGATTTGTAGTTTAAAAGATTTCAATCAGGGACTCTACAATATGCAAAAGGATGTACCTAGCGCCATGTATGATGCATGAAACAAATACGAAATATCCTTAAGTCTACTGATGTAATACATGTATGTAAGTGAAATACAATGTGAAGTAAGGTGTGTAAAGACAAATGCATGCATGACATCCAGAGTACAGAAAATGTAAATAAACACACCCTAAGGGTACCCTCCAGGCAAGGTACCCGCACAGAAAAGCGTTCAAATGATGCCCACTGGCACAAATAGGTGGCCTACTCTACAGGCCTAAATGACCCTAATGGTCTCTAAGGCTCACAGAAAAAAAAGAAAGAAAAATGGGGGTATCGTACCCAAAACCAGAAGGCCAAAATCCCAGCGATGCCCACTTCGTGTGGGAAAACAACGATGCCCAATGGCACAAGTAGGTGGTCTACTCTACAGGCCTAAATGACCCTAATGGTCTCTAGGGCTCACAGAAGGGGGCAAGCTTTGACCTATAGGGCCAAAGCTTCGTCAGTGAACTAGCCTAAGGCTGGCTACCTAAACATACTAGAATACCTATTAACAGGCAGTGTGTGATGTGGAGCAGTTCTGGTATATAATTAAAAAATTTGCTTTACAAGTTGCAGAAATTATACCTGACTGTATGTGGCGCTGCCACTTAAAAGCTTATAAGAAAACGGTCTCGTTTAGCTCCCGATCATTAAGCTCCAATGTACCTCGCAAGAAAAGATAACAGAGAAACATATATATGAGCGTAGATGCCGTTCAGAAAAGAAATGCAGATAAATAACAAAGATATAACTAACAGGAAATTTAATAATTATATTTATATAACATGTATATGTAACAAGCATTGAATAACAAGAGAAAATGTAAGCCTGACCTAGAGCTAAAAGTCATGTTCTAATCAGACATGTCTAAGGTATGTGTAGGCTATATAATTTAGGGTATGTCCTATGTAGGATTATTAGTTCAAGTTATTTGCATTTGGTTTGTTAGAGGTCAAAAGGAAGATTTTTTTAATTTGAGTTTAAATATTAGTATTTTTAGGATTGATTTTAGAGATTTTACTTTTAGTATTTGATTGATTACCACCTTTGTTTCACACCGAGGCCGTGAGGTTTATTTCACCCTCCTTGGGGCTAACTTAATAGCCTCGTAGGCCTGGGTTACCCAGCGGCAACCAATTTTTGTTGAATTATTTTAGTTGGTTGTAAATTAAAAAGAAAGGTGAATTGAGTGATTTATTATCGATTGATGTTTGATTCAAATCATTAACAATTAATTTTATAGTTTAGCACTCCATTAAATCCATTCGTGGCGTTGTGCCACCAGGCTCGAGGAACCAGGCCTCCTTAGGACACTTAGCCTCGCAGCCCGGAGTAGTCCATCCAATAAACTTCATTTTTGGAGTGGTTGTTATGTATTAAAGGGTTTGTTAATGTATTTTAAAAGATTGATTTAAGATATTTTATTTTAGGATTTGATTGAATTATTCAATAGTTACAAATTAGAAAGAAAGATGAATTAGGCAGTTTATTATCAATTAAGGGATTAGATTAATTAAGTTTGCTATCAACTAGTTCGTGGCGTTGTGCCACCAGGCTCGAGGAACCAGGCCTCCTTAGGACACTTAGTCCCGCAGCCCGGAGTAGTCCATCCTAAAACCAAGTTGATATAGTTATATTAAGAAGTTTGTTGATTAATTTTTTAGCAGATTAGTTTAAGGTTTGATTGAGTTTTAGGTGAGTTTTGAGTTTTAGAAGACTTTTAACTTAATAAGTTTTAGTTTATGTTCACTTTCCTAACTCAATCTACATCTTTTAAATTTTAGGTTGGTTAGAGGTTGATTAATGAATTAGAATGATTTAGTTTAAGTGTATGCTTTAAGCTTATATTTTTAGTAATCATTATGTTAGTTAAGATTTGATTAAAAGCTAAGTACTTTAGTATATTTTAGGTCGAATTAGGGTTAATTTGTTGGTTGATTATTAATGGATTAAGAGGGTATTAAACCTAAAAAAGCGTGTCGCTAAGTTTAGGTTTGATGTCTCTACCCTATAAGGAGCATGCATCCTGAATCTATGTTATCTAAGACTCGATCCTTAATTTTTGTCCTTAGGTGTCATTAGTGTTATAGGAAATGAAAGGAGATGTCTTTCTAACCTTTTAGACATTTGTACATGTATCCAAAGATTTAGGAATCCATAAATGAAATAAGTCAATGAGTAGAAAATTAATAGAAGTACAAAAGCTAGAAAAAGAAAAGAAAGAAATACGACAAAATGCTAGAAAGAACGAATGGAAACTAAAGTAATAAATGGAATGTTGGCATTTTGTTATTGAGCATGCTTCTTCGAAGCCAAGCATGTCTCTAAGACACCCTTCACTCCCATTCAATACGATATGAATAGGAGAGAAAGTGTTTAAATGCCATTTTACTGTCCCCACGATCCAAACATAACACTTGATACGTACCTGACTCGACTACACAAACTATTATCTATCAAGCGCAGAGCAACAAGGGAAACTCAAGTTCCCAAAACTAGAACAAAAACAACATCTCTTTCTACCCACCGCATTCTTCCAACCTTACACCTTAGAAACAAACACTAATGAAAGAGAGACAACCTATACAAGATAAAACACTTCATCCCAAAAAGAAATATCTAGAGAAATTTCTAACACCAATCCACTCCACAAAAATTACAAACCCCAAAATAACTTAAAAAAAAAAACTTTTGAATGAAAGACTACATAAAACCCCACGTAAAGCGACACATAAAACTCTATGTAATCAATCTACCCAAAACTTCTTTCGACGCAAAAATAAGACAGATCAAGTGCTTTTAAGTTTGGCATGGGGTAAAGCCAAGAAAACCTCATAAAACATTCATAAAACTTATCACAAAAATAATTCATAAATTCTTCCAACGAAAAGAAATCCAAGAAGCACGATTCTACGACATAAAACAAATCATAACATATTTCCAATAATCATCCAAACAAACCCACTTTTCAACTCATCTCATTCCTTCAAAACTGAAAAGAAGCATTTCAAGCAAGTGAAGCAACTGTTCATTTTCATTCATGCAAAGAGAAAATTTAGAATGTTCTTCTTTCCAACACCAACACATAATATAAGGCAATCCAAAGTTTTGAAAGAAACTAGATCAACATCTTCATTCTCCATGCAGCCATCAAAATGAAATCTTATGTATTTGAGAAAAGATGCCCTATTTTTTACTCCAACCTACAAACTCATCTAATAGAAATTTGAAACTTCACAGCTCACCAAAGAGATAACAACCGTAAAGGGGAGATTCAATGCCAATTTAATCTCTTGTAAAAGAATCAAGAGGCCTTCAACACAAAACATAACTTCTCCATAGTCAAAACATGCCTCGTTTCGAGCAAGGTATACATATAATATTTCATCATAAGAATGTGGAATAAGTGAAATCTCTTAACAATTTCTCAAAACCCCAATGCACTAAATTCATACTCATCTCTGTATGGAGCATAAGGCAATAAGAACCACCAACGCGGTATTTACCATAATAATGTCACCATTCAAATACATATAAATTAACTTTCCAACAACTCTACATGATGGAGATATCCATCCATTTTTTCACTGTGTTTGGGAGCATAGTATTGAAGAAAGATAACTCTAGAGATGCAAATCCCCCATTAACCCATAAAATCATGGTGCCACTTTAGGCACTAAACTTTTCAACCCGTCACATGCACTAAGCAAACTATAGCAGAATTATTATTGAGATCTAGACATAAGGCTCTTCCCATTACCTTAACGAAATACCAACAATCAATTTAGCATCACATGATACAATTCTTTCCAATATGCCTCAAAGAGACATACCCATAAAATTTTGTATGGGAACAAAAATACTACAAAGCTCCACACATCTCAAATAGAGACAAAGGGTGTATTTGAAATCCAAATATCAAAATACTATGCAAGATTTTAATAACTTCAAACGTCCTAACTCTTAAGCAATAAGAGATCACGCTTCAAAATAAAAGAGGCACGGTGATGACATTTTTCATACAAAGCTCAACCAAGTAGAGAAGAAAATATAGCGATATTTCATCATTCGCAACCTTTTTAGTTAGACATGTTTCCAACATAACTTCATCAAGATCAGTGGAGAAAAAAAAGAGCAACATACTTTCTTAATTGCCAAGACTCTAAAGGGAACTCTTGCATAATCACCTAACTTTATATGCATGAATATGAATGAAATTTCGAAGCATGAGATTTATAAAAAAAATTTAAAATCATAATTGCCAACACAATTTTCACATGAAGTTAAAAGAGAGAAGAAAATCTGGATTTAGATATAAGATCAACCATGAGTTTATCTTAACTAATCATAAATTGCTAGAATATACAGATATTTTTCAACAAGTGTTATTCACAAAATTTGATATCTCATTCTGATGAAGAATAACCCAACCATCTCACAGCAATGCTCAAAAGTGATTCCAATAACTTATTTGAAAGTCTATCTATTGCAGGTATTGTATCAATATCAATGATAAAGAGAACTGTAAATCGATATTGGCAAAAATGTTCATTCATATTTTCACCGTTCTAAAGAGGAAACATGCCTTTCTTAATTTGCTATCAAAAATACTTTGGCCACTATACGAAAGAAACAACCCAAATGCGTCACTCATAAATGATGGTTGAAGCTTTCTCAAATGGACAAATCATATAGAATCATACAAGTGCTTTAGTAAAGATGAAATCATGCTTATTCAACATAAGAAAAGGTATCATTTCTTAGTAAACATTTACACAAGTGCCTCAAATATATATTTTCTTCAAAGAAATGCCACAGCTTCTATACTCCTTCACATAGAACAGAATCTAACCATGGCACTTAAAAGGCAAATAATCATTTGGGCATGCATATATGTACTCATACATATCCGGCATTGAAACTTTACACGAATGACAGCCAACAAAGGAAGTAATAGAAGAAGAGCATCACCACTCTCTTCTAATGGCATTTCAACTAACACTTGTTATGCAACATTAGAAGGTTCATACAAAAGAAAATAACCACATAAGGCATCGTCTCACATGGCATGAATTTTAAACAATTTTGATATATGTACCGAGAAGGAAGAAATCACTTAAAGATTTCCTTTACATAACTCACGACAGAGAACCATGATCTAGGTATGAATCTTAAATAAGAATTAAAATACCAAACCTCAAGGTACCTGCTCTCAAAACCAAATCATTCAAAGCCAAAACATTCATGTGTTACCATTTAGCTCAAGATTAGAAGGGATTTAGAGACTGCTCACTGCACATTCATATACCAAGATTTTAACTCAAGCTCAAAAGAACCAAATGCTGCTCACATTCAAGAGAGCTGCTAAAAGAGGGGAGAAGCCGGGGAGAGAAAAAGAAAAAGTAGAAGAAAGTAGAAATTAGGAGGGAGAAGAAGGAGAAGAAGGAGGTATACCTGTAGCAGAGGAGGCCGACGGCAAAGGTAGGAGATGCGACGGGCTTGGGTCGTTCGTCCGAATCGGCGTCAGGCGTGGCGACGGGATCAGTCCTGGAGGTCGGGCGAGAGCTGCTGTCGGCTTGGAATCCCGACCTGGCTTCGCACGAACAGAGAAGACGGAGATAGAGGGTCCGACCGTCTCGGGTCTTTTGCGAACCGAGAGAGAAAACGAGGGAGAGGGAGAGATCGGCAAACAAGACGGCGGCTAGCAGCACGGTCCAAAGAGGAAGGGAGAACGGCTGGGTTTTCCCGCTGGTTGGAGTCGGCTCGGGTAGGAGTCCCGAAAGGGGAGTCGGGGCTTCGGGGCGTCTGCGAACAGAGAGGGAAAACAGGAGAGAGAGAGGGAGAAGGAGCAAAATCGAGAGGGAGGCCTTGGTTCTCCTCAGATCTGCGAATGAGAGGAGACGGGAAGAGGGGGTTGCTCCGGCCTTCTTGTTTCTGCGAACACAGAAAGACGGAGCCAGAGAAAGGGTTCAGCCCGGCCTTATGCGAACGGAGCCCAGACGGCGAGAGAGGGGAGCGGGCCTCTTGGCTTCTGCGAACGAAGGAAGACCGAGAGGGAGAGGGGGAGTGTGGCGTGAGAGGGAGCTCGGGCGCAAATGCCCTCCTCAAAAACACTGCTCTCTCTTTTTTTACTCCCGTCCAGAGAGATCACGGGACTGAGCACAGACGCCGCGGCAGAGTCCAAATTTCGGGAAGATCAAGACCGCCGATTGCGTTTCCGGATTCAGAAAACAAATTCAAATACCGTAGAAAGTCAAGTAGGATTCAGTTGAAATTGAATTTGGCCCATTGGGTTGAAATCAGGTCTACATTGGGTTCAATTCAGTCCAATTCAGATTAGTTCAAATTCGGCCCAATTCGATCAAATTAATTCCAAAATAATAATAATAATAATAAAATCAAACTCGAATCGATGCTGATTCGGGTTGAGTCGAGCTCGACGAGGCCCGCTCAACTCGATCAAACATGCTCGATGGCAAATCAAGAGAAAAACGAGGTCAACAAAGTGAAGCTCCAAAATTCTTTACGTCTTAAAGCTCTTTTCCCTCTCTAGCTTAAGGTCCTAAGATCCAAGTCCAAGCACACCCCTTATTTATATATTTTTTGGGAGTGACATGCCCTTGTAAATATGGAACAAATATGGAGCACTCCATTAGATGACATGTATCGATTCGCTCAATCATTGATTATTAACTAAACATTTAGGTACCTAAATAATGTAAAAAATTAAGCAATCTTGGGACTGTTGATTTGTCCCATCAAGCCGCTCGATTTGACTATAAGCTTGATATATTTTGAGATAATTATTTCACCCAACTAATATTTTGAAGTTTCCAATTATGCTTCAAGTCCTTGATTTGAACCCATTTGGGATCAGATTGGAGCAATTTTGGTGTTGATGTGTTCATCTCGTTGAGATATTCAATTCATCTATAAGTTTGGTGAAATCAAAGTTCAAATGATTCCTAATTTAATTTTAAAAATTTCCAATTCAAATATGCCATGAGATTTATCTTTGATTAAAGCGAGTATTGTTGATGTATCAAGATTCAAGTATGGTATACATAATTTTTTTCCCATAGCTTTTTTGGAAATTTTTTATTTGAAATTTTTAAGTTTATTTTTAAAATAAAATTTCTAATTGAAGCTCTTTTTAGAGTCTATTTGGGATAATTATACTTTTTTTATAAAGATGATTATGCAGTTATTATAGGGAAAGTAAATTTTTGAAAGCCATTATATATTAAAGGGAGTTTCTTAAAAAAAAGTTATAAGCAACAAAAAGTAATAACCAAATTGAAATTTAAATTGCATTCTGAAAAATAAAATATTAAGGAAGTTTTCGCAAACAAACCCTAAATATTAGGCTAAACTTTTTTTATACGTTTTAATCAATAAAATGTAAATTTTATTACTTAAAATAAAGAAATAAGTACGCATGACGGTAATGAATTGATCAAGAATTAGATCTGACTTTATTAGGACACAAGTCGGGATGGGATTTGTTAGAGATTAAGCCCAGTAAGCAATCTTCATCGCTGAAAGCAGCACCATACAACCTACTCCAAAAGAGAGATTTTTACGTGCAGAGTTCGAATGGGAGAACCATTCTGATTTGTTGAGTAGTTCTAAATATCCAACAATTATTCAACAAATATTCAATTTTGAGTATTTATTGAGTATTTGCTAATTATTTGTTTATTATTTCCTCATTTGTTGAGTATTTACTGAGTATTTAAAAATATTCAGCACATACTCAGGAAATTCGAATGGTTCTCCCATCCTGACTTCTCATGTATAATCTCTCCAAAATATGGAGAAATTATTATGGACGTAGCTCGATCTCCTGACTCCAATTAAATCATGACACTTAGTTCGAAAGACATTGATATTCAAATTGGATTTTATTTTTAATTTTTATCTTATTGGCCTGATTGACCTAGCCCAAAGGTTAAGCATCCCGTTCAAATTTATGTTTTAGGGTTGGTCCTCTTTTTTAAATAAAAATAACCATGAAAGATCTTCAATATGTATGATCTTAGCTCAATAATTTTTTGATATAACTATTGAGAAAGAAAAAAATGAGGAAGAGTCGATGATGATGTAGAATGATTTGGAGGATGGATATTCATTCTTCGAGTAAATAATATGCCTACAGAATGAGGAATCTCAAAGGTAGTATGCAAACACCAATAAAAAGGAAGAATTGATGTTGAAAGAGTTATGTATACTTAGGAAATATGTCGGGAGTCTGAGGGGGCAGTTCCCCAGCGTGGTTTCAAAAATTTTTGTTGTAAGGGAAAATTTGGAGTTCCATTTATTTTTTTGTATGTGTTCATTTGTGTGTTCCAGATTGTGATTTTTTTTTCTCTTTGTCAAAAGTTATTAAAAAAATATTCCTTAAAAGTTCTGTTCTAAATGCATATTCGATAATACAAATAAAATTCATAGTACATACGTAGTAAATACACAACAAATACATAATAAATATGCAAATAATATGCAAATGGAATTACAATTAAATTTGCTAGGAAAATTTTCTAAAAAATAACAATTAAGTTTATAAGAAAAATTTTCTCTTCGCTTTAGTAATTAATCAGTGGTTTTGACTATCATCATCAACTTTTTTAAAAACTAAATAGCATAGTTTCAAACTCTCTATCGTAATCAAATTTTATTAGTTTAGATCATGTTACAAGAAATGTTTTTGCTATGAGTTAAATTTGTAAGAAAAAATTTCTAGAAAATTATAATATAATGTGTAACTTATTGAGCTTTAGTTGTGCTTTCAGTGTACTTTTGCTATGCTTTCATTGCATTTTGGTAAATAATCAGTGGTTGGACTATCATTAACTTTAGTTTTCAAAACTATATTGTATAATTTGATGCGCTTTGACAATAATCAGTGGTTTCGACTATCGCCAATTTTAATTTTTAAATCTAGAGTGTTTAGTTTTGAACTCTCTATCTTAATTAAATTTTATTAGTTCAGATCATGTTACTATAAGTATTTTCACAATGAATTAAATTTGTAAGAAATTTTTTTCAAAAAAATTATAATATAATATGTAACTCACTGTGCTTTAGCTGCGCTTTGACAATTAATTAATAGTTTTGACTATCGTCAACTTTAATTTTTAAAACTAGATTGCACAGTTTGATGCGCTTTCACTACGCCTTTGCTTCACTTTCACAGTGCATTTGATGTATTAAGAAATATAGTATTAAAAAAGTAATGCAATATTAAAAAAAGCATTATTAATTTATTAAAAATTACAAATAGATATAATATAATTAAAGAATTAATCAAGGAATACAATATAAATTGAATCACTATTAATACAAAATATACATTAAACATATTTATTTATTTGTTGAAAGAAACATAGCGTATGTGAATCTGACTCTAAATTTTGGCATTTTATTTTGCCAATTTTTGTGTTCTGCCCAATCCACTTTCCTTTGATGAATAACATTTTTCATATATTTGCAGACGAACATTTTGCAATCAACACTGCTCATCTGGCTTAGAATTCCACAGACACTTTGGATATTCTATTTTGTTATATTGGTCTCAAAGGATCCTTTTATGTCCTCGTATATATTTTTTATATGAACAAAATAAAGAATAAATATTAGTTCACTATCCATATCAAGAAAATAAAGTGCAGTGAAAGTATAGTTAAAGCGCAATGAAAACACATAGTTGTAGATGGAAAATTATAGCACAACAAAAACATAGTGAAAGAAATAATAAAATCTTCAGAAAGCTTCAAAAACATAGCAAATATGAAGAAAAGCATATTGAATGCGCAATTAAAATGCAGAAAAAGTGTAGTGAAAGTGCAGTAATAACGTAGTGAAAAAAACAAAAGCTTTATAAAACATAAAAAATATAATGAATATTGTTGCATTGTAGAATGTTCACGGCGGTTGGAAATTTAAAATTTAATATCTTAGCTTTGTACGAAGATCCAACACACAGGAAGATAAAAGAGAAGGTGTAGCGTTCATAAGAGGCCCCAGAGTTTTTACGTGGAAACCCTTAAAAAGGGGAAAAAATCATAGGGCCTTTGGCCTAGTTTGAATGAATCCACTATTATTTGCAGTTGATTACAAATGAGACCCTTCCCTAGGGGGAAGGCCTTAGGTTGATGTAGCAAATGTACATCATATTACATGATGGGAATGGGAAGAATTAGTATTGAAATGCTCATTTAGTTAACAGAACTATAGTCGGCAGGAGACGGAGGTCAGAAAGTCCGTAGTCTGGTGACGGTGGTTGGAAGGACCATAGTTGTCAGGAGATAATTATTAGAAAGATCATTATTTGGCAGGAGATAATTATTAAAAGAGAAGCATAATACTAAGTTAAGTGTTACAGAGATGAGGATGCTTAGGTGGATGAGTGGCTTGACCCTTAAAGATAGGATACGAAATGAGCATATACGTGAAAAGGTTGGAGTAGCTCCAGTGGAAGATAAAATTAGAGAGAGTCGCCTTAGATGATTTGGTCACATCAAACGGATGCCTTCCGATGACCCGGTTAGGAAAGTTGAGGTATTAGATTTGGCTTATGTTAAGAAAGGTAGGGGTAGACCTAAAAAGACTTGGTTAGAAAATATTAAAAATGATATTTCTTTATTAGATTTAGATGAGAATTTGACTTTTAACTGGACACAATGACGAAAAAGGATTCATGTAGCCAACCCCACGTAGTGGGACAAAGGCTTGATGTTGTTTTATCATTGTTTGGCGAGGGAGATTGGAAGGACCATAGTCAATGGGAGACAGTAGTTAGAAAAACCGTTGTATGGCGATGGAGGTCAGAAGGATAATAGTAGGTGATGGAGATCAGAAGGACCATAATTGGCAGAAGATATGTGTCATAAAGATCGTTGTCTAGCGATGGAGGTCGAAAGAATCGTAATAAGCGATGGAGGATATAAGGATCATAATTGATAGGTAAATATGGGTCAGAAATACTATTATATGGTGATGGTGGTCGGAAGGACCCTAGTAGCCGATGGAGGTTGGAAGGACCGTAGTCGGTAGGAGATAGGGGTCAGAAAGATCGTTATTTGGTGATGGAGGTTGGAATGACCATAGTAGGCACGAAGGTCGGAAGGACCGTAATCAATAGGAGAAAAGAATCAGAAAGACCATTGTCTGACAATGGAGGTTGGAAGGACCATAGTAGTCGACAGAGGTCGGAAGGATAAAAATTGGTAACAGACATGGGTTAGAAAGTTCGTAGTCGTATGGCGATGGTCCAATGAAAGTCCGGGAATTATTCGGTGGTTTCGCAGAACTCCGACTAAAGTTCGGGTCTCAATCGGTGGTCCGACGGTGGCCCATCGGAACTCTGACGTTAGGCGATATCCGATAGAACTTTAGCATCGAGTGGTGGTCTGGAGAAAGTCTAACGTCAGTCGGTGGTCCAGATGGAAGTCCGACGTCAGTTAGTAGTCCTAAAGGAAGTCCGACGTCAGGCGATGGTCCGGCAGAACACCTACATCAGGTGGTGGTCTGGGAGAACTCTGGTGTCGGGCGGTGGTTCGGCAGAACTCCAGCGTCAGGTGGTGATCCGGTAGAACTCTGGTGTGAGGTGGTGGTTCGGCGGAAGTCCGAGCGGTGGTCGAGGAGGAGCGAAGAGGCAAAATCGATGTCTGATCTCTCTCTGTATTCTTTGCTTGGGTGTCCCTTTTCATGAGAAAGGGAAGGGGGGGTTCTATTTATAGATTTTGTAGAGTGACATAGCCTATAAATTGATGGAAGATCAAGGGTAAGTTGGAGTGTTTTAGATTGACAGTTGATATTGATTCCCTTGATCGTAGACCACTTACTATACATATTACTGACTTAGTGATGTTAGAATTCAAATTTCTTGGACTCGTTGGATTCGTCTTGCAAAGCCGCTCGATTCGACTATAAGCATGTTATGTTTGGAAACCGTTTGGTAATCCAAATCGTGGTTTGAACCTTCCAATAACGTTTCAAGCCCTTTATTTGAACTCATTTGGGCTTGGATTAAGTTGATTTTGGTGTCGTTGGGTTCATAATTCCGAGACTCCCAGTTTGATGAAGTCGGAGTTCGAATGGTCCCAATTTTAATTTTGGAAGTTTTCAACTTGATTTTGTCTCAAGATTCGTGCCCGATCAAGATGATTTTTGATGATGTATCAATTATAAAGAAAAGCGCAGTGAAAATGTAATGATAGAGCATTGAAAAAATAACAAAAGCTTTAGAAAGCTTCAAAAATATAATTAATATAAAGAAAACACAGAGAAAGCGTAGTAAAAATGTAGCAAAAGCGTAGTAAAAGCACAATAATTGTGCAGTGGAAGAAATAACAAAGCTTCAGAAAGCTTCAAATTACATAGTGAATATAAAGAAAAGCGCAGTGAGCACAATGAAAGTGCACCAAAAGCACATTAACAAATGCACAGTGAAAGAGCAATAAAATGCGTCATTAAAAATTGTACTTAGATATTTTAAAACTATGCAACCTACTTTTGAAAACTCAAAGAATCATTATACAAATTGATACCATGAAAGCAAATGCACAGTGAAAGCACACTTAAAACACAGTCAAAACAAGATTAAAATGAATACAAACAACTTAGAAATTTTAAAGCCAATAAAAACAACATAGTTTTTAAAAAAGAAAAACTCGGTACAATATCGATACATGTGAATATGTAGCAAAGTGCACAACAAGTTCTTGCACTTGTTTGCATGTGGAGATGAATTTTCCACCAATTGGAATGCCAAAGGAATGTAGTTAATGGTTTGGAATACCGACTGAGAGAGAAAATGAGGAGCAGTAAAATGCCTGGTTGAAAAGTAAAATGACCAAGCTTCAAGCTTTTGAATTCCTGCGAATTCAAAATTTATTTTTAGGTCGGATCAGATTGGGTCGGTCGGACTCACAAGATAAAAATAAAAATTAAAATCCAATTGAATGTCCATACGTTCATTTCACATGCTAACAATTAATTGGGTCCGAAGGTAGAGTTAGCCACCCTGTAGAAAAAAAATATAGGAGGATTTACATACATACCACTTTATTTCATGCTATTTACATATCTAACACTTAAAAAATTTAATATTATATACCTATCATCCACAAAATAAATATGGATGCATGAAATGAAATATTAAAGTTTATATGATAGAATGAGTGATAAAATGAAATATATGAGAAATATATGAGTGATATATTTGATGTTAATATTTTATATGAATGGTAGAAATATAATATTAAAATTTTTGATGTTAGAAATATAAATTACATGAAATAAAATGGCATGTATGCAAATCACCTAAAAATAATAATTTCTACAAAATCGGACCGGGTATCGGCTCAACATTGAAAACCTGCCAGGGCAGCAGCAGATACACGGTGTGGCCCTTTCTAGCGGCACTTCAACCTCTGCAAGCTTGATCTAACCCCATCTTGTTACTCATCACCTTCCAAATTGGCGAGATTGCCGGGAATCTTCGATCGCGTTCGCATCCCTGAGGGATCCCGAGGAACCCCCGGGAGACTGGTGAGATTCTGGCGAAACCCTCATTCTTTCTGGCAACTTCCAATATTAGCGGCTGCCAGGTAGTCATCTGTGATCTCTCTCTTCCTCCATCTCCTCCTTATGAAAAAACTTCGCATTCGTCTTCTTCTCCTTCAGTCATCAATTACTTCCGCTTCTTGTACTGTTCCGCCTCATATTTTTAAAATTTCTCTTTTGGTCGAAAGCAACTTGGAATTGGATATATTGGGAAGGCTTAAGAGTTATGCAGATATTATAAAGAAGAACATTTAATGTTTATGCTTTCCTTGTGCTGATATAGGGCTTATTTAGGCATATTTGATTTGCTTCATCGATACAAGGTGAGGACCATGTTTTTCATTTTAACAACGGATGGAACCTTAACTATTTCCATATGCTTTATGTTTGTAGTTTTGGATTAGTTATTGCCATACCCAGCTTTTCATTTTCTATCGCGCAATTAGTTGCTTATTTTGTTTTTGATAAACTATAAGGCAGCATGCATGTCTGGGTTGCCCATCATTAGGGTTTTTCATGTTGCCGTGCAACGATTTTAAAGAATTAGATCATGTTGTGTTAAACCTTAGGTATTTAGATGTTAGAGACACGCTAAGCATGTGCTTAATTGTTGGTTGATGGGCAGTTTAGATTTACAAACCTGTAATCATCAGCTTCTTTATGATATAATCAATATAAGGTTGGAGTAACCTACAAGGTTACCGCTTTTGTGGTCGCAATGCCATGTATAGGTTGGCGCAATTGGATATTTAAATTGTTTCTTATAATCTGAGATATTTTGTTGATTGTCAGATGCAACCTTTTGGCCTATTTTTCTTGTTATACTTAACACGTCATGGAGCTAATTTTGTTTACGAAACCTTAAGTTAACTAAATATGAAAATATGACTACGTACAATCCTTAGTAACAGTTACATAATAAATCTTTGAAGACATCAACTAAAAGCACCATCTATAGGATCGAGAGTGTGAGTTTATCTCATGAATACTAATTTGAGAGTAATATATGATAGAAAAGGACAAAATCTGCTGTATATAAACGACAAACTACTTTGGTTTTCCAACAAGAAACTTCTTTAATTAGATTATTAAAAGGATTATTATCAAAATCCTTCTCATCATAGGTGTTTATCTTTTCTATTTGTAGTTGCTTCATCTTAATCGTGCTCATCATTCATTCCTTCAAGATTTGTATTTAAGTGCTCCTGGTAGTGTGATTAGTGTGTTGCTTAAGTGGTGACTTCCTGTAGAATGAGTGAATAAGGCTTCTTGAAATGATAAGTGGTCAATAGAAGATTTACCTTTGCATTGTACTTATTTTTTGACTATTCCTTTTGAGATAATTTCTAGCTATGTTTATTTTGAACTATGTAGAGCAGAATATCATCCCTCTTCCTTTATAACCCCTTTACCTTGATTCTTTATGCCTCCTATTTATGTGGAAAGTTCTACAGACTTGCTATTCCATTTTCTTTTATTGGTAAAATTTCCCATTATAAAAATATGGTCAACTAATTGAAGCATTGTATGGAGGGGCACAAATGATGGGATTTACAATCTCGCCTTGTAGGCAAGGCGACTAAATGGCTTAGGCAACTCATCCAATTTAGTTGATTTGATTTCTTTTCATTGTAATGCTTGATTCAATTCACCTATTGAGGCAATGCAACTAAGATATTGCAAGATCAAACTTGGGTCCTTTGTTTATCTGCCTAATCAGCTGAGTTGCTATTATTTATATTTGAAGTAGGACCTTAGGATCATTATGATAGCTTGGTCCTCCAATGGATAGATATATTGCATTTGGCTTAAGGGAATGATCGTAAGCGTTATATATTATTTTACAGAAAAGTTTTTAATTTATCAATTTTTTGGGAGAGGAAGGAATTTCTTGGTATTCTAAATGAAAACTGATGTTAGAGAGGCGTATTAGTAAAACTGAAGTTAGAGAGGTTTTAAAAAAAATTATGCGTGGAAAGCCCTTGGACCTGATTATATTAAAATAGAGGTGTGGAAATGCTTGAGAGAGGAAGGAGTTTCTTTTCAATATTATTTTGAAGACTAAAAAGATGTTAGATGAGTGGAGGAGTGTGTTACTTGATATTTTTAAGAATGAAGATGATACACAAGAGTGCGAATTATAAAGAAATTAAGCTAATGTATCATACTTTAAAACTATGAGAGAGAGTTTTGAGCATAGGTTATGACGTGATACTAATGTTTCTCAAAATCAATTTAGATTCATGCCAGGTGGGTCTACTATGGGAGCTATACATTTATTAAGAGTTTTTATGGAGAAATATAGAGAGAATAAGGAGGATCTACATATGATATTTTTTTATTTAAAGAAAGCTTACGATAAAGTTCCAAGGGATTGTGACTTTGGGAGTTTTAGAAAACAAAAGAGTTAATAATGCTTATATTAAACTGATTAAGGATATGTATGCATGAGTTGTTACTCGTGTTCAACACGAGGTTGTTTGACAAAGTATTTCCTATTTCAGTTGGATAACATTAAGGATTAGCTTTAAACCCATATCTTTTTGCTTTAGTCATGCATGTACTTACTAGACATTTGCAAGAGAATGTACCCTAATATATGTTTTTTATTGATGATATTCTTCTTGTTGATAAGACTAGAGAGGGAGTTGAAAGTAAACTTGAATTATGGAAGTCAACCTTAGAGTCTAATGGTTTTCATTTGAGTAGATCTAAAACTGAATACATGGAGTGTAATTTTAGTAGTAATAGATCTTATTGGGGATTGTGACTTTGGGCGATCAACTCATTAATGAGAGTACACATTTGAGATATCATGGGTCTATTGTTCAAAGTAATGGTGAAATAGATCGGGATATTATTAGTAGAGTTCAAGTTGAATGGTTCAAATGGAGGAATGTGTTGGGCCTATTGTGTGATGGAAAAGTATCCCTCAAACTTAAGGGAAAATTCTATAAGATGGTGGTAAGACCTACAATGCTTTATGGCGTAGAATGTTGGCCATTAAAAGAGAAATATAAAATTAAGTTAAGTGTTGCAGTGATGAGGATGCTTGGTGGATGAGTGACTTCACTTTTAGAGACAGAATGCAAAATGAGTATATATGAGAAAAAGTTTGAGTAGCTCCAGTGGCAGATAAGATTAGAGAGTCGTCTTAGATGGTTTGGTCACATAAAACGTTGGTCTTCCGATGACCCAGTTAGGAAAGTAAATGTTTTAGATTTGACTTATATTAAGAAACGTAGAGGTGAACCTTACAAGGCTTAGAAAATATTAGAAATGATATTTTTTATTAGATTTAAATGAGAATTAACACAATGGAGAAAATAGATTCATGTAGTTGATCCCACGTAGTGGGACAAAGGTTTGATGTTGTCGTTGTAGGGGCGTTAAAATAGATTTTCGGGTCGGGTTAGTGTCCAACCTCGAAATTGACATGCCATCATTTAACCTGACTTGATTAGGAAATCGGGCTGCAGACCCATACTAGAATCTGATCCGGTTTAAACCTAGGTTGACCCAACACGACCCACCAACGCTTTTAATTTTTTATTTGCACGCTTCTTCGCCTAAGTCCTGCTTTCTGACCGTATGACCGGCCAAATCCGCTCTTCTCCTTACATTTCACGCGCTTCTTCTTCGGCCACATTCCATAAATCGGTCTCGTTCGACCTCCCCGCTTTCGAGCTTCTACATTCACACACTAAGCCACCCACCCGAATCGGCGAACGAAAATGGTGAATTGCGAACGAAATGAATTCTCATTCCCGCCTCCTGTCTGTGCTTGCTTCTTCGGTAAAATCTTTATATCCTTTAGATCCGTGTCAAAATCGGGGTTTTTTTTGGTTCACAGGTTGACCTGAACCCTATTTATTAAACGTGTTAGATTTTTAGACCCAAACCCGACCCGTTTGTTAAATGAGTCTACCGAACCCTAATGTAGGCAAAAAACATGTCTTTGGGCATTTATTAGTTAGCTGTTTTTCCTTTTATTGGGCTTGGCCCATTTGCCATTATCTGCTTGGTGTTTGAGAGTTCTCAGCTGATGTTTTTTTTTTTGGCTAGCCGTGCCTCTCCTTGGTGGCTGTTCAGTTGCTGGGCTGACCGTGCTTTTTCTTTGTGTCTGTTGGGTTTCTTGCTTGGTTCCTAAGTCTGCCGTGCCTTTTTTCCTTGGTTTTAGTTGGGTTTCTTAGTTGTTTCGATTATGGCTGGCTGTTGGGCTGCTTGGCAGTTTCGGTTCTTGGGCTGGCCGTGCCTTTTTCCTGGGGTTTTCCCTATGTTTTGGTTGGATGATTTGGGCGGTTGCTTTAGGTGATTGTTAGTTTCTTTTCCCTATTTAAGGGGGCTATTTGCTGCTGTTTAGAGAGGTTTTTCATGTGAAAATATTTGGAATGTAAAAACTTGCTAGTTTTTTAGCTTGCGAGCTAAGTCTCCTTTCCCATTCTCCTCTTTTATTTCGTCTTGGACCTTCTACCTACTTCTTCTCTCCATGGTTTTTCATTCCATCAGTATATTTCTTCTCTAAAATATATAAAAGTTGTAAGGTGTCTTTGAGTCGTATTTGTAGGGTGTCATTGCGTCGTTTTTCATTTAAATTGTTTGTTGTTGTGTCCTTTTTATTTGATGTTGTAAGGTAGTGTCTTTGTTGTTAATAGTATTATTATATGCTATATGTGTTAGGTTTTGTTTTAAGGAAAGGAAGACTTTCTTTGAGTTTGCAATACTTGTATTCTTTTTTTTGCATCAATTTGGTATCAGAGCCCTTGGTTGTCGTTCTAGTTTTCCTTTCTTCTAAAAAAATGGAAAATCATGATCAGCAAGTGATCTTGAAGTCCAAATTCCAACAAGCGAATGGGTCCCATCCCAAGGAAACTCTACCGATCCACTCCAGAACGAGCTTTAAAAAATCAAAGAAAAAAATGTGCTTTTGTGCAGAAAAATATGAGGTTAAGAAGCTTCAGCTTCTAGCCGAGTTCGATCAAGAAAAGGAGATGATCGAAAAGAAGTACGCTGCTTTGATTCGGGAGTTGGATATGGCTTAGTTTGCGCTTGATCGAGTTTCTAAAGCCATCTCATTAGGAGATGAGATTTCTCCACCAAGGAAGAATTGATATAGGCACATGTCTTTGGACATTTATTAGTGGGTTGTTTCTCTTTTATTGGGCTTGGCTTATTTGCCATTGGCTGCTTGGTGTTTGGGAGTTCTCAGTTGATTTTTTTTTTGCTGGCCGTGCCTCTTCTTTGTGGTTGTTCAGCTGTTAGTTACTCGGTTGCTGGGTTGGCCGTGCCTTTTCTTGGTGTCTGTTGGATTTTTCGGCTTAGTTCCTGAGCTTGGCGTGCCTTTTTTCCTTGGTTTCTGTTGGGTTTCTTGGCTGTTCCGATTCTGGCTGGCTGTTGGGCTGCTTGGCTGTTCGGTTCTTGGGCTGGCCGTGCTTTTTTTCCTGGGTTTTTCCCTCTATTTTAGTTGGTTGATTTGGGCGGCTGCTTTAGTTGATTGTTGGTTTCTTTTCCCTATTTAAGGGGGCTGTTTGCTGTTGTTTTGAGAGGTTTTGGTGTGAAAATATTTGGAATGTAAAAACCTCTAGGTTTTTTTTAGCTTGTGAGCTAAGTATCCTTTCCCCTTCTTCTCTTAAACTTCGTCTTGAACTTCTATCTACTTTCTTCTCGCCATGGTAACCTTTCCATTGTATCTTTCTTCTCAAAAAGTTGTAATATTTGTAGATTGTCGTTGTGTCGTGTTTAAATTATTTGTTATTGTTGTTTCTTTTATTTTAAGTTGTAAGGTTTTGATTGTCCATGTTTAAGGAAAGGAAGACTTGCTTTGAGTTTGCAATACTTGTATTATTTTTATTGCATCAAACCTGGAATTTTCAGGTCGAGTCTAGGTCGGGTTGGCGGGTCGGGTCAATTTTTGATTCCCCTATTTTATTGTTTTATCAAAATTTTATTTATTTATTTTTGCACTTAACTACAATTTATTAAAAATATTTGAAGGCTAATTTATTATCCATTGGAATAAACGTTAGAACCAACAATTTATGATAAGAAAATTGTTGGTTGTTTATGACTAGCTTGCTTATGCAACAAAAGATTCATGCATTAGATGGGAATGAAAAGTAGTTTATTGATGTTGAACCTGATACAACTTTTTAATCAACCATTGATTTATTCTAGTCGTACATGCCCATTTGACTAGACAATATATGTTGTTAAAAACTAGACATGATTACTATTTGATAACATATGATGATCATATTTATGTTAATCTTGGCTACAAGCCTACATATTTTGACAAAGATCCCACATTCTAGCTTTTCATTGTTTTAGGTTCTTTTTATGGAGTTTTTTTCTTTCTTTTCCCTTTTTGTTCTTTTAATTTTCATGCGATTCCTTTTTTATCCTTCTTATGAAAATAGTTCTTAATTTTCTTTGTGCCATAGCTTAATTGTGTGTAGGTCTGAGTCTTTTTATAAAAGCTGAAATGGGGACAATTTAAATAAGAGTGGGATTAATCCATTATATTTAGTGTCTTTGATTGGTTAGCTTGATGGGTCCATGTTATCATATTATCTTCAACCTTAGGGTGGATGGAAGTTACAGGCCAGAAAATGGGTTATTTTCAATGTCATGAACATTGGCGAAAGGCTAAGGGGCTGTTTGGCAACAAGTGGGATTTAACTTTAGTGGGATTTAATAAATCCTGTAAATCCGGATTTAGTAAATCCGAAATGTGTTAAATCCTAAAAACTGTTTGGTATGTTAAATGTTAATTCTTGTTAAATCTTGAGAAACTGTTTGGTAACATATATTATGATTTATGGCGGTTAGGGATTTAAGTTTAAAGGAGATATTTATGAAATTAAGATCATTGCATAAAACATAATAAAATCAATTTTAGGTCATATAAAATGACCGAAAATTCAATACAAAGTTAATTACAAACTAACATGGACCAAAATGAGAGTTTAAATATTAAATAAGTTAATTATGTTAATATTTAATTACTAATTATATCATTAATTAATCAAATAAGTTAAATTAGATAATTAATTTATGCACTATTTCTACTATTAATTATTTAATTAAATAACTTAATTATTATTTGTTTAAATTATATAAATTAAGTTAATCGATAATAACTTTGAGGCGTCTAGGGTTTGTATTTCATCTTTTCTTTTCGTCGTTGCTGTTCGGCTTCGTTGATTCGCAGGAGGTGTACAGATTGCGCGCGTCACTACTTCGGTTCCTTCGTGGCTGTTCGGCTTCGCTCCTTCGGCTTCGTTGATTCGCAGGAGGTGTACAGATTGCGTGCGTCGCTACTTCGGTTCCTTCGTGGCGGTTCGACTTTGATCCTTCGACGATTTTCCCTTCATGTCGGATCGGAAGTTACGACATTTTGATCGAAAGCAAGAACAGGAGCTCGCTGGCTGTGAAGTTAACTTTCTCCCTTTCGCGCGCTTCTAATGTTAAATCCCGTTAAATCCACCGAACCGAGGGATTTAGTAAATCCGGGATTTATGCCGGGATTTAACACGCGCACAAAAACCGTTTGGCTGGATTTAGCGTAAATTCGACCTAAATCCCACGATAAATCCGATACCAAACAGCCCCTAAGGGTTGCTATTTACTTGATGGCGAGGCTTATAACATTATTATAGAGAGTTAGTGATAATAGGAAGGGCAATAATGTAAACCTACATCATCTCTGATAATTTTGATGGGTTTTATTGGAAAGCTGTAAGGCATGCTTTAACAGAAGCCATAGTGGAGTACCACTTATGCTAGCTACGATATTCACCTCAATAGCTATCATGTTGGGGTGTGGTATAATTTACTTCATCAAGGTTCTAGATGGAGAGAGAGAGTTTTTAAGAGATCATATATACTATTATTGATGTTATTAGTATCATGCGTGTGTAGATTGTTATGATAGGGGTGCAATGGGAGTCATGAATTAGGTTGCATTTGGTGGGCAACAAAGAGGTGAGACTTAAAAGGGAGAGAGAGAGAGAGAGATTTGGAGTTTTGAGAGGGGAAGAGCAGATGATGAGCGTCACTAGTAAGAGATAGGGCATTGGAAGTTTATTACTTGATTTTGGTTCTTTAACCTAACAAAGATTTGAGGTGGACTGCTTAAAGATGAGTTGCAATTACTCTTGAAGCAAATAGATTAATTTTTGCTAGTAATAGGAGACTAGAAGTTGCAAATATTATATATAATTTTTTGCTGGCAATATAAATATGCTTTCATGACAATTTCAATGTCATAGTTGCCATATTATGTTTGACATGCATAATGTAACTCATTAGAAATGAATAATTAAAGAATGTGAAAAATATAATTATTATGATCTAAGGATATACTCTGTTGGTGTGTGGGATTTCAAAATTTCTTATGCACTTTGGGAGAAGATGTTGGATCTTACCACCTTAGAGGATGAAAAATGGTCATTTCCTTTTCTCAAACATAAAATTCGATGAAGATAGATTGAGAGGACTCTCTTAGAGATTTCACTATTAGTGGCATGAGATGCCAAAGCAAGTTTAAAGAAATTATTGTTACTAATTTTCCATGGGAGCATGCTCCATAGGTAATTATATCTCAGGCGATGCATTCTTGAAGACTCTCTTTTAAATATATTTATTTGTGCTCCTAGATTCAACATAATGGCGATTTTGGCTACAATCCTAGTCAATAGAGATAGGCTCAAATGATAGTTAAGCACACAATGCCCCCACAATAGGGTAAAGCAATGAGTTTTACCAGCTCATTGGATGACATCTACATGATGATGTAGATGTGTGAAGCTTAAAATTCACAATTAGAGAATTACCCAATGATAAAGAAGAACTATTCAACATTAGACTTGAAGGGGAGATTAAAGGAATTGTCCCAAGAATAAGACAAAATTTATGTTTTTTCTGAAGAACTATATGGAAACACCCTGGACAAGTAGAAGGGACCTAACATTAGCTGGTATACCTTTTAATTCTTATGGATAGCACAGGCTAATTTCATGACTTATACCCTTTGGACATGGTATGTCTTCTAACTCAACAAATTGATTAAACTTCGAGAAGTCAAGTCTCATTGCAATGCAAGATAAGCTGACCTATAGGGAGGGAGAATGTCTTACAATCTCATCTTGTAAGTAGACAATCAGAATGCACATTCAATATAATGTAAATATGCATTGATTATAAACCTACATACTGTAAGGATCAAGGCTACACAATATATATTTGTGTCAAAAAGACTTTATAGACTAAGTCTCTTATTAGTAACTTGAAGGTTTGTTTGTTAAATGCTGCCATACATCAATTCCAAGGCCCGATGGATGATCATTTTTAAAATTTTAATAGAAATTTTTGGCTGTGTAACAAAATATTTAGTTTTTTTCTTTCAGAAGCATTCCTAGAGAGCCTTTGCATGCCATCCAGAAAAGAAATAAAAACTTGAGCCCATAAAATCAGGTAATATATAGAGAAATGTTGTAAATCTCTAGACTCTAGGTAATTCTAGGAATGCTGTAAATAGAGGATGCGAAATTAGAAGAAGAAAATTTGCATTTGAACACTCAAATTCTTACCCCTCTCAATCTTCTACCCTACTGTCTCAAAAACAAATACATAATGCACAGAAGCATGTGCCTTATTATATGTATCAGGATACTTTTAACCTTTAAATCTAACATTTAATATTACAACAAATAGATGAATCTTAGATGCCTATTACATATGTAAAATCCCTTACAATGTGGATTATAGGGGATAGATCCATAATATGGGTAACACCGCCTTGTAGGAGGGTGGGTAATAGGCTGCTAGGTGGATGACCTGGTAAAGTAAAAGGAGATTGCTAGAAGTGCACACCTTGAAGGAAAAATGAATTTTGTTGAAAGATTATCTTCAACAGGACGGTGATCTTAGGGTTCAAAAACTTTGAGTGGCTTGTGTAAGCGCAAGTTCAAAGATGCTGTGAGGAGAGAACTAGCGGCTGCTAGATTTGGTAGTGTTGGAAGTTCGGAGGGTGATAAGATTCTTGCTTGGTGCATAGACTTCTGACTGGGCAGTAGATGTTGGGATAGTTAGAAGCATAACCTAGGAGCAAAGAGGGAAGGTGGCGGGGAAGATTATGTCCTGCAGGGCTTGGATTACAGGATTTGAAAATTATTGTGGCATCGCAAAAGCACAAAATCAAGATGCTGAAAGGAGAGTTTTGATGGCCTTTGGAGTTGGTGTCAGTGAAAGTTTCTGCAATAATAAGATGCTTGGCGTGTGAACTTTTGGCTATACAAAAGATAGTCAAGCAACATACTAACATACACGTGGTCGAAGTGGAATGAACCATCAAATCTTGTAAATGGGTAGGATAAACAACGATGGGCGCTTGTTGATGGCTATGTAGACATTAGCAAGGGAGGATGATAAAGAATTGGGGAGCTGGGAAACTTCGGGAGGGGAGAGTCAAAGGTCAAATTGGCTAAGATGCTAAGGATTCGAAGTGTAGAATTAACCTGCCGGAAGCTTATGTGAACTTAAAGTCAGAATCAATGGAACTTGAAATCTGGGATTTATATAGGGGTCAAAAGGTGTTTGTATTTCCTAACATTACAAGAAGGTTACACAAAGAGTTGAACAGGAGAGAGGAACCTGTAAGCCTAAAAATTAGGCAAGTGACAATGAGAATTTTCTTGATTTCCTTTCATGTTGCATGAAAACAGAAAGATCTTGAAGAGAAGAAAGCCAATGATAGGGTGAAGCCAAGGGATTGAAAGTGTGCATCGAGGAGTGACATAAAAGAAAGGCAACCTCCTTGAAATCGACAACAAGAGATGACAAAAGGCATTGAATATACAAATTTGGCTATTGGTTTTCTCACTTGCCGAGGTGTGCAGAGGAGGCCAACATTGTCTTTCGATCGCACAGGCAAAGTTGACAGGATGCAATGAATGGCATTGGGACAGAAGATTTGTTGATGGTTTGTAAGATAATATATTGGATGTGCACAAGTCGACATGCTGAGGGGGTGTTGACTGGTGTGTGTGCCGACATCTGAGGGTAGATGTGGGTGTTGTAAATTAAAGATATATCAATAATCAAGGAAATTAGGCAAAAAGTATTTCTTTCAGCTAGTTATACTTACTAATAGGTTAGGATAGAATGAAGCAAAGAAAGACTTCAACATTTGCTGGAGAAAATGGGGAGTTCAGTTTTATGATAAAGCCTTGCAACTTCACCATTATTAAAATTGTACGCTTTTCCGTTTGTCAAAGTGTTTATACTTGTAAGGGCGTGATTTCTCAAAACCAAACTCAAATAGTGGGGATAATGCTAATAATATAATGATTTCATGTAGTTATTTTGGCTTCTACTATTCCTAGGTAATTGTATATCAAATATTTGTAGAACTCTACGTCTTAATGCTTTCTTATATTATTAGATGGCTACTTATTTTTGAGTTGAAACTTCCTTACTAATATTTTTGCCCCTGAGCTGCAAATTAATGTGTTAAAATGTATGTTATGGACTTTATTTTTAAAAAAATTGCCTCCGAATACTCTTTTCTTTAGCATAGTCTGAATTTAAATATGGCTTATCATTTAACCTGCTAACTTTATGGTCCATTGTTTCCAAATGGTAGTGTCACTGTATTTGATTATGGAATACTGAGTTTGACCGGTCCATAGTTCTTATGTTCAGGAATACATAAACTATAATAATGTTTTCCTCCATTTTAATTTGTAACTTAAAGTGTACAACATGAGCAGCGTTTTAGCTTTCCTTTTGGCTAAAAATGTTTGTCTCTACCATGGAAGCACATAGCTAGTTTTGTTGCATGGTAGTCATTGCAGGGGGAGGATTGCATAAAAATCACTCCATAATTTCTTTATTCCAGTGATTGTGAAGTAATCATTGCAGAGGGAGGATTGCATAATAATAACTTTATAAGTTATTCATCACAGTGTGTGAATTTTTATGCAATTTTTGTTTGGTGTAAAGAACAATACAATTTTTTTTCTGATAATATGTTATTTCATTGTTCTGTTATTTCCTAGGTCTTTGAGTTATTGTGCTTGTTGTTTTCCTCTATATTTCTTAAATTCTTGATAGTTCACTTGAACCTACTATTGACCTGTATTTGTTCAGTATCACAGGGTAAAAAATGAGCTTGCAACAAGGTATTCAGTCAAGAACTTCTGCCAATGGTTTCAACCGACGTAGATTTGACAGAGAAGGCGGAGCAAGGATAGAGAATAAGATGCATCCTGGAAAGTCGGGTTCCAGCAATTTTGCAAGTACATGTATATTTTAAATTTTTATTCTTATCTATTGGTCTTACCGTTGTGGCTGATAATGATTTTTCATAATTAGTGAATGGAGGCAAGATTGTACCTGCTAGCAGTCCTTCATCTGATCGGTTGATCTATGTTTCATCCTGCCTTATTGGTCTCCATGTTGAAGTTCATGTGAAAAATGGATCGACGTTCTCTGGGATTTTTTATTCGGTGAATGCCAAAGATTTCGGTATACATTACATCCTGTTGTATATACTACATTAAATTTTAGTGAAGTACTATTTTTAACGTGCTTTTGGTCATTAATTCCGTTTGTAACTTAATTCATTTTAGAAATATCGTACACAGTTTGAGTTGACTTGATGCTGTATTTGCAGGAATTATTCTAAAAATGGCTCAACTTATTAAGGATGGTGCTGTCAAAGGACAAAAGGGTGCACCAGAAGCACATAAAAGGCCTCAAACTATTATTATACCGGCTCGAGAACTTGTTCAAATTATAGCTAAGGTTCACTTTGTTTTTATCATTAATTTACGCTTGTTTGGGTCATACTCTTGTCATGTCCTTATTTTGATTTGCGGAAGTATGATTTTGTTAAAATAGTTTTTATTGTAATACTGCTATCAACTTTTTGAAGTTGGCCTTAAATCTCATTTTTATATGGTTAAGACAGGACAAAATTTTGGTTGATTTCAGGATGTGCCATTAGCTAATGATGAGTTCTCAACTGCTAATGTACGAGAAAAGCGAAAGGACCTCATGATAGATTCTGTCATTTCCCGTTCTCATAATGTTGAAGTAGAGAGGGAACTGGAGCGCTGGACTCCTGATGTGGATGATCCTGAATGTCCTGAACTAGACAACATATTTGATGGCACCTGGAATAGGTTGGTGACTTATCTATCGAGAAGCTTTGTTTTGTTTCTTTTGCTTAAGATATGTCTTCGTAATTCCTTTGTTGGCAGTGGTGGAACCAAGAAACAGCGGTGGGGGAGAAAATGATTTAGCCCAAATTTTGGAGGGAGTTTATAATTTTCATATTATACATAACAAAAAAGTTGATTTAGGCAAAACTTTCATGTTATGCATATATATAAAAGGGGTTTTCCCAAATCTAATGAGGATGAGGGCTATCCCAAACATACATGATTCCGTCTTATATGTTGGTTTTTATTCCTCTAATCTTGTGCTTGTTCTTTCATTTTCCAGCCATCTGAAATATTTGAGTGGAAACTCTAAAGACTTTAAAAAAAATTCAAATTATTTTTTAACAAACTTAATTCATAAGTTTGCTGATAAAATATAATATTTATTTAAGTACATAGATGTTGAATTTTGCATATCATGTTTATTATTGACCCATGCTAAATGAATTGATTAATAATGGGTGAATATCATTATAGGTAAATTTAAATAGCGGTGATCATGATGTTAAATTATAAGAAGCTAATGAAAAGGTCATGATATATGAGATAAATTGTCAAACTATGATGACCTACACAAGGCGAGGCAAAAGTTTTGATGCAATGTGCCTCAATAAGGAAAATAAAAATTCTCCACTCTCAATATTAGAAAGTTGATGTTATAAAATTCAACTTTGGGATTGAGAGTCCATTAATAATTATTATGTTGGCTTGCCCAAACTATATCAATGATTTTATGGTCGATGGGCTAGTTAATGACTACTAATAAATGTGCCAAAAGTCTATAGTATTATATAATATTTATAAGAAATTAAAGAGTGATAATTAAAATGGAAATGAAAGTGGTGCAATTAATTGATAAATATAATGCATTTAATGATTTAACACTTGCCATATACTTCATTTTCTTACAAATACTCACACTCCTTGCTTAAAATTAAGTTTTTACTTATTTAAATATCAAAGCATTATTTATTTATTTATTACTATAGTAAGCTAGCTATATCTATAATTAGAAATGCTCATGTTAGTTTAAAAGATCAGCATGCATATTATTATTTCTTTCTTATATGTTTGACTTATTTTTTTCAGAATTATTTATCAACGTTTAACTCATCAGATTTTATGATAACCAATTTTTTTGGAAAGCAAAAGCAGTTTGTGGGACCATAGGCTGGTGATTTAGTTATCCTATATCTTAGTGTTTTGGATGGGTGTACAGTATTGGGATGTATTATAGAAAAGATTGTACATTATATAAATTAAAGACTTCTGATTTGTATAGTTTTTTTGTGAAATTATGAGAAGTTCTGTAGTTTATTTTAATGTTTCAGCACGCTTTCATATCAATAACTATGATGATTATATTAAAGGATAAGATTTTTTTTTTGTTTTTTTTGTTTTTTTTGTTTTTGTGATGATCTGGATAGAATTTATCTTACTCGATCTTGATTTAAAATAAATCTATTGAGATGGGTTAGTGAAAAATATGTCTTAGAGATTATCTTCTATTATGCTTTATGATTGATTGGAGTGTCAAATTGGGGCCCAATAGTTAGGGCGTGCAAGTTCGCTTGTAGAGGACTGGTTTACATTCGTGTGTGGTAAGTCAGCCTAGGAGTGGGTAGAGGAGAAGATGAAAGGAGAGGCGGGAGCTTGCAGTTGGGGAGAGGAGAATGAGAGAAAGTGTAGTGTGGCTTGGGGGTTTAGTTAGGAGCAAATGCGGGAGAATAATTGATGTGCATGCGATTAGTGAGATACTGAAGGGAGGGGCGTGGGGCCTGAGGGGATCGTGTGAGGCATGGGTGAGAGACATGGGTTTTATTATTTATGAATTTAATTTAATTTATTTATAATAAATATGTTGTGCGCTTAAGTGTACTATATTTGCCGTAAATTACTTGACTTTGTGGAACTCCAAAAACTTGTCACATTAAGAACTTGACTTTGCAAATATCTAAAACTTTGTTTGGATGTCACGTTGAGAACTTCACTTTACCAATCTCTAAAAAATTACTTGGATATCATGCTATAAACTTGGCTTTGCAAATCTCTAAAAATTTGCTTAGATGTCACATTTAGAGCTTGGCTTTGAGGATCTTCGGGAATATTTTCAAATGTTAATGCGAAGAGCTTGTACTCTTTCAGCATTGTACATTGATATTTGGTTGATGTTTTATGGCAACTTTGAAAAACTTCTCCAATGTCAATGGTTGTAGTTATGCATTTTTACCATGCTTAACCTACCTTCCCTTCTATGGCTTATGATAGGCCCTTTTACAACTCGGTTGCGATTAATTTCATTGTGATGGTACTCTTTTTTGGTTGATAATTCCTAAGGGTAACAAGGATGGCCTCACCTTAACGCACTATGAATGCTTTGAAAGGTTTAGAAAGCTAGATTTAATCTACGAACTTAACTGAAGAGAGATTCATAAAACTGATCTAAATAAGAATAATGAATGAGGAAAAGATGGAAAATGTATAAAGCTTAACTAAGGATAACATTAAGAAATGAAAGGACATTTAATGAAGATTTCATAATGCTCAGAGAAATTTGTCAAAGGCCAAAGTAGAAGGAAAATAATAATTTGTTAGACTATGTTATTGCGATTTAATTTCTGAAGTCTTGCTCTTGCTTTTTGGATTTTTTTTTTGTCTTTTCTGTCTTCTTTTGTTCTTTCTACATGTTAACATATTTCGTTTTTATCCAAATATTATTGGATCTAGCATTCACATTGTTTTTCCTAAGTTATAGTTCAGTGGAGGGTACCCAAAAACATCTTTATTATATGTTCCTTATGTTTGTCATAATTGCACTTTAATTATTTTTGGGCTTTATATGCTAATTTCTACCTAAAGCCAAGGCACATAATTTAGGTGAAGCTTCCAAGGCGCTTACTTGACAAAAAATACCTTTTATATTCCTTATAAATGTAACTATTCATTCCTTCCATTTTTGTATCATGCCAATACACCAATGGCCGGATACATGCAGTAACATACATTTTTTTTATAGTACTTTTATATTATAGAGGAGAAAGGCTTTGGAATGCTATTTTTATGGTACTTGACCATCACCTATAATCACCATTAACTGACATTCATTCGTTTTGATGATTAAGTGTTGGGGGAGAAAGAGAGGGGTGAAGGGTTTTTGTCGGCAATTGTTCACCTATCAATTTTTGTAGAGCTAAACCCATAATTAGGACGAAATCATTTAAAAAAATCACTTCTTCATTAATTCAAACTTCTAATTATAAAAAGGAGGCTATAATTATTGATAAAATTATTGACAAAAAAAGTTATAAAAATTGAAATGTTTGATATTTTAGAAAATCAACGTTTCTTATAAAAGTCATGTAACATGTAGAAAAAATTGATAAAATTTCAATAGTTTAAAATGGTACTTTATACCCATTTTATCATTCATCAAACTAAAAAAATATTTTATAAAATACCTTAGAAAAGAAAAAAAAAACTGAATTTTTATTAATCCCTTTGTTTGTATGTATGATTTTATGCATAGTTATAACATGCAATAAAAAATTATATTTTAATATTACCATGCTTAAAGTATTTTTTAGAGATTAAACAAACTACTAAAAACTTAGACATATCAACAAATTCTGAATAAAAATTTCTTTAAGAAAATTTTAAAAGCACTGTCATATTTTCTTTTTAAATAATTTTCTTTTTGTTCTTCTTCCTGTATGGGTCATAGAGACAATTAGCTCCTACAATTGAAGAAACGATGAAAGCCATTATATATTTTCAGTTATATCAATCTTAACAATGCCTTTCACATTTTTCCCATTGTAAATAGAGGATACATAGAATTTTTTATATTTTGTAGTCATGGCTTCTGTTTTTTCATGATATTGAAGCCCAATGTTAGAAGCTTGAGGGAATTTAGAGGGTAGGATGTGGGTGCCAATGAAAATATTAGGGAGGTCAAACACTAGGAGGTTTATAATGACATGAAAATTATTGATTTAAGGGGGTGCAATTGTACCCGCCAGATAGATTCATCAATCACATTCCCACCTACTAATTCAGATGTGAAATAGGGGAAGTTGGTGGAAGACATGGGAAAATGTTACTGGGTAACCCTTGGTTATGGGGTTTTGGGGTTTGGGCAGTTTATTTAAGTTTGTAGACTTGAGGAAATGGACCATTTTTCTCAAATTTAAGAACACGAGGAACAAGATGGAAACTTCCGAAAATTCATTGAGAAAATTGGTTCTCAGACAAAATAATAGTCAAACTGTAAAAAGTTCAGTGCATCGTTTCTTTGATAACCTGTTTCTTTTTCGTGAATTGACTGACATTTTATTATTCAATCAAGGAATTGGGATCAGTTTCAAACCAATGAAACACTATTTGGTGTGAAGAGCACTTTCAATGAAGAACTTTACACAACAAAGCTTGTGAGAGGCCCTCATATGAGAGAGATTGAAAGGGAGGCTTCTAGAATTGCTAGAGAAATTGAAGGGGAGGAAACTCACGACCTTCATTTGGCTGAGGTGACTGACAATTACTCTAATATTTCAACTTAGTTATATTTCTTGACTGTGAAGTTTGTCACCTGTACGTGCTGTTATAATTTACAGGAAAGAGGAATGCACTTTCCTGACATTGATGAGGAAAGTAGATACTCAGCTGTACATAGGCAAATTGATGATGGCAGATTAGAAGAAAATGAAGATTTGTCCTCAAATTCTTTTAATACTGAAACATTTGGTGTGTCTATCAGTTCTGAAATACCCAGATCATATTCAAATATCTCTTGGGAGAAAAAGAATGATGAAGGCAAATCATCATCACCTTATTCATCTGTGGTATGTCATTCGTTGCTAGAATCATTTTTCTGTTAAATGGCCCAGTTTCTTTTTGATTGAGACATTCTGGATATTTAAATACTTCACTTTAGATTTTTTAATAGATAGTATGTATTCAACAAATTCTTTATTTAACTTGGGGTTTTATATCTTGTGGATGACAAATCCTGCAGCTAAAGAAACCGAAGCCTTACGATTGGTTACAAGTACCTTTTCTTTTTCAATGAAATGAGTATCTCATCAAGCATATTCTTGACACAATTCTTAATGTGTTTGGTTGACTAAGTGGACTATGATGACTTGTTACTTATTTGGTTTTCAGACAGTGTAGTAACTTCCTTGGGTTACTAGACATCTTTTTTTTTTTTTTTTTGTTTTCACCTTTCTTTTGTTTCTTCTTATTGATCCTGATGCGTAGTATTATCAGGGAGCATCTAGGCAAATATTAGTAACAATAATTTATATTTTGGTGCTTAGTAGGAAATATTTTGTTATGGTTTCGTTAAACGGAACACCATTGGACACCTTAAGTGAAAGGAATAAACTATTTATTGTACATTTTGTAAGTAGATTATGGATATTGAGGTGGAGGTGAATCGCATTCTTCATAAATTCACTCATCAATTCTAATGTTAAATGCATGTCGGTTGCATGTAAAAAACTTTCAAGAAAAATAAGTTTATATTGTTGCTTAAGGAACCCTACCTATAGGGGACTTCAATGGGCTTAATGTCATAATCATTATCATAATCCTTTTCCCAACTCTTTGGGCTGTATTATGAATTTTCATTTTACAATTGTTCCTATTAAGTATTATTTGAGGCATAGTGAAGGCAACGTGTTAAACATTGTCCCCAGGTTAAAACCATTTCAATAAACTTAACAATTATAGAGTAATTAGCATAGTGTAGTAGATGCGGATTTGAACAATTTTCTAATTTAACTCCTTTTTACAACATAATCTAGAAATAAAATATCTATTATTGATCAACTTCTACAATTTTATGGCAAATCATGTCTTATTGGGGATGCACATGAATTCAATGAGAGTTTTCCAGTGTCAAATAAAGATCAATTCTTGTTTGATTCCAGTTTTTTCTTTTGCTTTGGCTGCAGGACGAGGAGATATTATCTACATGTGCTTCTGATAAAGATGCACATAGCTCTGTTACAAACAAGCATTCTAGTTCATCCACACCTGATGATGCAAAGAAGTGCGTAGAGGCAGATGATTCCAATAGGTTGTCCTTGTTGCTTAAATTTCATGTACTTGTTCTGCAAATTGTTTATGCATCCCATTTCATGAATAGAGAAAGAAGATGATAACTTATCTTTTTGCCAATACTAACTTTGACCTTTCTGCAGCACGAGTCATCAGTATACTGACAAACCGGTGCAAGATCATAATGAAAGCAAATCTTTCTTGATTGAGAAATCTGTTAAGGTTATTATTGATTTGGAAATGCAGCATTCACCAATTAGGATGAAACATTTTCTTGTTTATAGATCTTTGGCTTTCTTTTGATTTGGTTTATTTTTCTTATCCAGGTTTCCAGGGAAGCTAATAAAATCAAAGGAGAAGGTTTGTAGATAAAATTGCTCATTTTGTTGAATTTGTTTGTTTTAATTCTACTTGAACTAAGCCTTGTTCTCATGTTTCCTTATGAGTTTAGGCCCAAATATTTTGTTTGGAGTAAATGTTCGGAGTCTCTCCATAAGGGATATAATTGTACTTATTTGTGCAAATCGGTACCAGTAGATTGGAATTTGGTTGCCATCCAACTTGTAACCTTTGGAAGCTTTCAAACTGCCTATGTGCAAGACTAATTTGAAGCAACCTATTATTTTTCCCAACTTTTTTCCTTATTCTTGATGCAAGATGTTTCATGCATAAGTGTCATCTCTCTCATATGGATAGGATGACTTAATCTCAGTGACTCTGTAAATCTCTTTCTCACCTGCTAGATAGTTTTTCTCTCTCTATTTTCTTTCTTAAGAAAAATCTTCTCTTTCTATTTAAGAAACATTAGGTTTACTGCTAGAGATGATATTGATGAGTTGCTTTTTAAGAATGGATCAAGTCTTTTCTTCTTCATCTTGATCTTGCCACCAAACCCCTTCTTTCAGATATAATTTCCTAGATATTTATTTTAAGTCTGGAATTCTAGTTAAATATGTGATCTAAATATGTTCCTGAAGATCTTTGATCTTTCTCTAGATCTTTCTTAGATTGAATTGGCCATCTTACTTTGGAAACATACCTTGAATCATTTTTTGTTCTCTCTTAAATGAAAGCCATACAAACATATATATATATATATATATATATATATATATATATATATATATATATATATATATATATATATATATATATATATATATATATATATATATATATATATATATATATATATATATATATATATATATATATATATATATATGTTTGTATGTATAGGGGTAGGCTGGTGTTTCCTTTGATGCAATGCCTCTCCTATGCTTTCTATAACCAAGCCATTGGGTTTTGTTCTATCGTATTCTTCATGATTCTCTTTTCTTCTTTCACACTAACCTTCTCAATCAGAATCGTTGATTCTATCTCCTTGATGACCTCAGTTTTGATGTCCAATGCATGACTATTTTTTTCTTTTTTTTTCTGCTTGATTTCTTGATCACATTCCCCATTTTAGAATGATCAAGCTGGTACTGAATTTATGTTAAATAACATGCATTCTCTTACAATTAATGCTTAAATTGAGCTCCTAACTTTTATGATCTCTCGACCATGACTAGCATCCTCACTATCTCACTGCTCAGAGTTCTTACAATCTCTTCAATAATTTTTGGATTGGCTCCTTTGGATCAAAATCTTATCCCTTGATTTTTATGCATTGTAGACTTAGATGCAACCAACCAATCAACATGCAATACTTAACTGAAATAAACTATTAATCTTGAAACAACGATTTTCTATCTTCAATATAAATTGAAAATATTGAAGTCCAAGGGATAAGAAGAGAGTTGGCCTTATTCTAGATATTAGTGGCATGAAAGCCACGCACATGAATGAAAGTTCATGCAAGTGAAATAAAGCAAATTTTATAATAATTCATACAAAATTTAATCATGATTTCAACTAATACAAAAATTGATTGGAAGAAGGAAAATGAGATAGTAGGGAAGAAAGAGGAAAAAGTCATCCAAAAGTATTCCTCATGTGTGCATAAGGAGATGGCTTCTTTCGAAAAATTTCAAGCCTCACACTTGATCAAACTATTGAATTCAAGGAGTAGGATTTATGCAATCAAAAAAATGTTTTTATTAACCATAGAATTGTCTTTATATTCTTCAAGTAAACCCATTTAATCACCTCACGTGGGATCACATAGCATAGAAATAGAAACACCGAGAGAAGTTGTAAAATAAAAGCCATAAGAGAAAAAAGTTGCGGAATTGCAATCAATTAAGCTAGGGAAATCTTCTAAAAATGCTTGTGGTTATAGAAGCAAAAGGAAATGCTTGTCTTAAAAACAGCCTATTCAATTGAAGGAAAGAAAGTCTTAAGAATAGCGGCAACCCCAATTCTACTCATCCCACAACCAAGAAATCGCTTAGAGTAGTTGCAATTTTGCTACAGTAATTATTCCCATAGAAATAAAGGGATTAGCTAAAAAGAAATCATATAAACTCCAGTCTGCTTGAAATATTTTGGCTTCAATAAATTATTTAATTGATATTTATCCATTTCGAGATATCTATGAATCATAGCATATAGGCTTACCTCTCTACCAATAATAGCTTCATGAAGAAGATTAGTATAAACATATTGGGATTGTGTGGATGATGTAAGGTAAAACTAGAAGGTGAGAAAAAAAGAGTCCAAGGTAGTTGTTGATAGTTCATTATATAAAATTACTTAGCCTGTAAAATGAAGCCATGGAAATCCCATAAAAATGTTGGTTTTTGTAGAAGCTGAAGCAATGCTAGCAATAAGAACCACCCATAAGGGGAAGCTGATGCAAACACGTAATTGAATGAAAGAAAGTCTTAGGAGTAGCTTGAACCACTATTGCACTCATCCCTTAACCAAGGAATCTCATAGATTAGTTACAATCTTGCTACATTAATTGCCCCCAAAGAAATAAGGGGAATGCCTACAAGAAAATCATATCAATTCTACTTAGCTTGAAACATTTTGGCTTTGATAAATTATTTATTCAATATTCTTCCAATAGATTTAGGCATAACTATTTAATTTCTATCGAGACATCTGTGAATCATCGCAAAAAGGCTTGTCTTTCTATCATATAGGATTTCGTTTGTTATCCATCATAATTAGTATAATTTCGTCACCATTAATAGCTTCAAGAAGAAGATTAATGTAATTATATCAGAATTGTGTCGATGATGTAATATAAAACTAAAAGGTGGACAAAAAAGAACCCAAGGCATTTGTTGCACTCGCAACCACAATTCTACTCATCCCACAACGAAGAAATTGCTTAGATTAGTTGCAATTTGCTACAGTAATTGTTCCCATAGAAATAAGGGGATTAGCTACAATGAAATCATATCAACTCCACTCTACTTCAAATATTTTGGCTTCAATAAATTATTTAATCGATATTTATCCGATAGATCTAACCATAACAACTGAATTTCTTTGGAGATATTTATGAATTATAGCATATAGGCTTACCTCTCTACTAATAATAGCTTCAAGAAGAATATTAGTATAACCATATTGGGATTTTGTGGATGATGTAATGTTCAAAAAGGTGAGAAAGAAAGAGTCCAAGGTAGTTATTGATAGTTCATTATATAAAGTTACTTAACCCGTAAAATGAAGCCATGAAAATCCCATAAAAATGTTGGTTGCTGTAGAAGCAAAAGCAAATGCTAGCACTAAGAACCGACCTTAAGGAGAAGCTGATGGAAACACGTAACTGAATGAATGAAAGTCTTAGGAGTAGCCTGAACCACAATTCCACTCATCCCACAACCAAGGAATCTCATAGATTAGTTACAATCTTGTTACATTAATTGCCTACATAGAAATAACGGGAATGTCTACAAGAAAATCATATCAATTCCACTTAGCTTGAAACCATTGTTTAAAATTGCGCAATGTAAGGCTCACCTTAAGGCCTGTTTTTGCGCAATTCCAGTAAAAAATGGCTCGATGCTTACGCCTCGAGTTTTTTTTATGAGGCTTGCACCTCAACTTGGTTGAGGCCCGCCTCGCCTCACTGGCATGAGGCTTACGCCTCACACTATATATATTAAAACTTACATAAATCTTGAAGTAAATGCCGACATTGGACTCTATAGGAGAGGAGGAAGGGGAGAGAGTTGTTCATCATAATGATGATTCAAATGAATAACCCCATAGTGATGACAGTGCTGATGACTTATGAGTTCTTATGTGATATGTCATTGCTATTTATTTTTGGAAATTGGAATTATATGTTAATGAAAAGAATACTGGGATTTGGAAAAGATAGAATTTTGAGTTGAACTATTTTTCATGTTGTCTTATTATTGGGATATTTTGATTTCACTTCATATCTTATGTTTTTTAATGTTTTATATTATTCACTCATTAGTATATAAAAAATTTATCATTTTATGTTTATGCAATCTTTTGATTTTGAGGCTTACGCCTCAAAACGCCTTGAGGCTTACGCTCGCCTCACGAATGAAAAACGCCTCAATACCCGAATACACAATTTTAAACATTGCTTGAAACATTTTGGCTTTGATAAATTATTTAATGGATATTCTTCAAATAGATTTAGGCATAACTATTGAATTTCTATCGAGATATCTATGAATCATCGCAAAAAGGCTTGACTTTCTATCCTATAGGATTTCGTTTGATATCTATCATAATAACTATAATTCCATCACCATTAATCGCTTCAAGAAGAAGATTAGTGTAATCATATCGGAATTATGTCGGTGATGTAATGCAAAACTAAAAGGTGAGAAAAAAAGAGCCCAAGGCATTTGTTGTAGTCGCAACCACAATTCTACTCATCCCACAACCAAGGAATCTTCTAGATTAGCTACAATTTTGCTTCAGTAATTGTTCCCATAAAAATGAGGGGATTAGCTACAAGGAAATCATATCAACTCCACTCTGCTTCAAATATTTGGCTTCAATAAATTATTTAATCGATATTTATCCAATAGATCTAATCATAACCACTAAATTTCTTTTGAGATATCTATGAATCATAGCATATAGGCTTACTTCTCTACCAAGATAGGAAACAACACAAAATAATGACAAAAATTTCTCAACTCAGAGAAATTCTGCCATAATTCAGCAGTTTTTGTCCAAAAATGTAGGAAAAACAGGGAGAAATCACTAGAAATTCAGTAGTGGAAAGAAAGAAATAACCCGATACAATGAATTTTCAATTTGAGAGGAAGATTCAACTCTTCAAATCTCTAGGCGGAGTCTAGAGCCCAAAATCTACACCAAGATATCAAATTTCAGCCCAAATTCAAGATGAAAATCTAACCCTAGCAAGAAGAAGATTGTTTAAAGTAAAAGGACAATTCATTAATTCCTAAACATCCCCTGATTTGAATTTCCCTCATAATCCCAGCCTTCATTATTGTGTGGGTCCCACTCAAGCCATCGCCCTAGCCAGGCTTCCGCCCCCCCTACTGTTTTCACCTTATGTAGAATCCAGGGAGGATCGGTTCAGTTGGTCCAAGGGCCGGTCTAACATTACCCCCTCCCAAAGACTCACTTTATCCTCAAGATGAAATGAAGGAAATTGATGCTTTACCCTTTCACAGGGTTCCCAAGTCGCGTCGAAATCGGGTAGTCCCTTCCATTCAATCAGCACTTCTTTGTCTCCCTTTTTATTTGATCTTACCCCTTTTAGCTCCAATGGTTTTATGACTACTTCCAACTCCTCTGTCAATGTAACTGGTAACTCTGAACTAGCATCATTCTCCCTTATAGCTCTCCTCAATTGTAACTCATGGAAGACTGGGTGTGTGGTGGCGGATGGGGGTAACTTTAGATGGTACGCCACTGCTCTGAACTTGTCCAAAATCTCTTAGGGGCCGAAGTATATATGGGCCAATTTCTTGTTCCTCCTGTTAGCAACTGTCCTCTGCTGGTAGGGTCATAGTTATAAGAACACATTCTCCCCCACTTCAAACTGTATCTCTCCTATGTGAATCAGCTTGTTTCTTCATGATTTGTTGTGCCCTCAATAGATATTTCTTCAACTCCTCCAACACCTTGTTCCTTTCCTCCAAGTAGAATTGTATGATGTATTGTACTAATACTCGGCCCATGCTAACCATTTTCCACACATTCTCGGTGTTTCATAAAAAACAGCTCAAGTCTCCAAATTCCAGTTTACTATCTCTATTTGCCCATCCGTTTGAGGATGGTAGGCGGCGCTTTTCTTGAGAGTAGTGTCCTACAACCTGAATCACTCTCTCCCAAACTGGTTGAGAAACACCTTATCTTGGTCAAACACTATCGACTTTGGAATCCCATGCAGTCTAACCATCTCCCTGACGAATGCTGCCGCCACTATCACTGTAGTGTAGGGGTGTCATACAGGGATGAAATGTGCATACTTAGCCTATTAACCACCATCACCACAATAAACTGTGAACCCCTCCGATCTTGGTAGGCCATCTATGAAATCTATGGACACTTCCTCCCATACCCTGTTTGGAAGTGATAATGGTTGTAGTAACCCACCTAGAGCCATAGCCATGTACTTGTTTCTCTAGCACACCTCACACCTTGCCATAATCTCCTCCACATTCTTATGCATCCCCTTTCAGTATAACGCAGCAGCTAGTCTCCCGAATGTCTTCTCTACCCTGGAATGGCCTCCAACCGGACTCCCATGGAACTGCTGCAGTAGGTGGAGAATATGGATGGAAGTTCGGGGCATCACAAATCTCCCATGATGTAAGAGTCTCTCCCCCTCAACGAGTAACCTAGATGGCTACTTGTATCCTTCATCAAATCCTCCCTAATCTTCCTTAACTCCTCATTCTCCACGCTCTCTTCTTTGATAGCCCCCAAGTCTACCATCAATGGTGCTGAAATTGTCATCCCCTGGAGCTCCCCAACTCATCTTGATAAAGCATCAACCGCCTATTTTTTCCAACCCTATCCTGTACTGAATCACAAAATTATAGCCTAGTAGTTTGGACAACCACCTTTGATGCTCCTTAGTCACAATCCTTTGCTCTAACAAGTATTTCAAGCTTCTTTGATCTATCCTGACAATAAAATGCCGTCTAGCAGGTATGAACGCCACTTCTTAATGGCTAACACGATGGACATCAATTCTTGTTCATATACAGATTTCAGTCTGGCCCTAGTTGTCAGCACCTAGTTGAAGTAGGCTATGAGCTTATGATCTTGCATCAACACTACCCCCAACGCATATCCGGATGTATCTGTCTCCACCACAAAAGTCTGATTGAAATTTGGTAAAGCCAAAATTGGTACTGTGGTCATTGCCTTCTTAAGTTTCTTAAAAGCCTGGGTAGCCTCTTCCCCTCATAAGAAGCTATCCTTCTTTAACTGTTATGTCAAAGGCCAAGCTATATTACTGTACCCCTTCACAAACTTTTGGTAATAACCCATTAGTCCTAAGAAACCCCTTAGCTCCCTTAAGTTCCTAGGTAAAGGCCACTTCTGCATTGCTTCAATTTTTGCTTGATCGGCTGCCGCCCCCTCTTGAGATACCACGTGCCCCGGGTCCTCCACATTAGTCTGTGCGAAGTTGCAGTTCTTCAGATTGGCCCTCAGTTGATGCTCCTGTAGAACTCCAAAGACCACCCTTAAATGCTCCAAATGTTCCTTTTCGGCCCTACTATACAGAAGTATGTTATCAAAGAAAATTAGGACAAACCTTCGTAGGTACAACCTGAACAACCTATTCATCAATGACTGGAAGGTAGTAGGGGTGTTTATAAGCCCAAATGACATCACCAAGAACTCGTAGTGCCCCTCGTGCGTCTTGAAAGATGTCTTCTGAATATCCTTCTCATTCATCCTGATTTGATGGTAGCCCAACTTCAAGTTCATCTTGGAAAACACTACTGCTCCATACAACTCATCCAGTAGTTCATCGATCACAGGGATGGGGAACTTATCAGGTACAATATCCTTATTCAATGCCCTGTAATCCACACAAAAATTTCAGCTCCTATCCTTCTTCTTGACTAGTAAGACTGTACTAGAGAAAGGACTCACATTTGGCCTCATGATATCCGCTTCCAATATCTCCCTGAACAACTTCTCAATCTCATCCTTTTGAATTTGTGGGTAGCAGTATGACCGTACACTAATCAGGGACACCCCCTCCTTCAAAATGATGGCATGTTCTTGCTCTCTGGGTGGTGGTAAGCCTTGAGGCGATTGGAAGACCTCACTGAATTGTTGTATGAGGGGTTGTACTGCAAGAGGGATATCTCCCTCATCCCCCACATTGATCCCCTCTAAGCATTGCAGTTCCACCAAATATCCTCCTCCCACCTCCTATATGGTCCCGATCATGAATTTGAAAGATACTCTGACCTTGGACAGCTCTACATTTCCCTGGATCACCATCCTCCTTCCCACCACCAGTTCCATCCTCAGTGCTCCCCAATTGATCTTGGTATCCCCCAAGGTATTTAGCCACTTCATCCCCAAGATGACATCAGTACTCCCTAATTCCAATGGAAGAAAATCCTCCCTTACATGAATCCCCTAAATCGTTAGCACTATTCCCCTACAAACTCTTCTACCCATTTCCACCTTACCCTGTGCCCATCATCATGCCATAGCCACCTGTATCCACTAATTTCACCCCAACAGGTCGACAATATGATTGGAGATGAAATTGTGGGTTATCCCACTGTCAATCAGCACCACCAGTTCTCTGTCAGCTATTTCTCCCTTCACTTTCATGGTGTGATTCAGGGTGAATCCCACCATAGAGTTTAGAGAGACTTCTGCAATATCCAGATGCAACTTGTCTTCTTCCTCCATTACTGCCCCGCTCTCACCTCCCTCTTTAGTTTTCTCGTCATCACAGATGATGAGAACTTGGAGAGTTCGGTCCTTAAACATATGCCCTGGCATGTACTTCTCATCACATCTAAAGCATAAGCCCTTAGCCATCTTCTTTTGTATCTCCTTCTTAGTCAGCTTCTTGAAATTACCCCCTCTAGTTTTCTCCCTTGGTACTTCTGTCAAACTCCATGGTGCAGGCCTTTGAGAGCTAAGAAGGTAGTGGTCATCCTATATGACCCCCATGAGTTGCTCCCCCTAGCTCCCCTCTCCAGATACTTCTAATCCTCCACCAACTGTGCTAACTCCATTGCTTCTCTAAGTCTCGTGGCCTCATCACCCTAACTGCTGCTCGGATCTCCGGTTTAAGCCCCTTCATAAAATTTCCTTCTAGTACTGTCTATGATAGTCGATCAAGTGTACTAGCATGGTACTCGAACCTGTCCCGGTACTTTGTCATAGTCCCCTCCTATGTCAGGGCGAAAAATTGCTCATAGACGTCCCCCCCCCTACAGATTTAGAAACGTTCTAGCAAACAATCATTGAACTCCCTCTAGCTCCGAATGGGTCGTCTCATGTCCCGCCATTGATACCATGCCAGTGCCTTCCATTATAAGCACAGTCTTGCAGCTGTCAATTTCTCCTCCTCTGTACCCATTTATTGTAAAGTATCTCGAAGAGGAGGTGCTCCCCAGTTGTCACGATCTTTCTTCCGACAATCATACCCAAATCCTTCATCAAGATCTCCTATTCTTCTTTCAAAATCAGCATCCCAGTGATCGAAATCATCCCCTCCTCACAAAATCAGCACCTTTCTTTCGTAGCCAATGCTCATCTCCTCCCTAAAAAGTGGTTCTAGAGTAGGCATTCCGTCTTCACCCTCTAAGATCTATACTTCTGGATTTTCCCTTCCCCTAAACGTGTTAGGGTTCCCCTCTCTTTCATGGTAGCCGGTAGTTTCCTTTGCTTTCGATATTGCTGGATTGGGTTTGGCTTCTAGCAATTTGTTCAGCATATCTTCCACCTCGGCGAACTTTGCCTTCAACCTTTCATTAATGGATGCGATCTTATTTTGAAAATTAGAAATCTTTTTCTCAAAATCAGATTTTAGTTGCCCAAGTTCTCCCTCCAAGATTTCGAACTTCCTTCTGTCCATTGATATCCCTTAGATTGACATGCTTTGATACCAATTTGATAGGAAAGAACACAAAATAATGGCAAACAGAGCAGAATTTCTTTGAATTTCTTTGAAATTCTCCAGTAATTCAACTGTTTTTGTCCAAAAATGTAGGAAAAACAGGGATAAATCACTAGAAATTCAGTAGCCGGAGTCTAGAGCCCAAAATCAGCACCAAGATCTCAAATTTTAGCCCAAATTCAAGATAAAAACCTAACCATAACAAGATTAAGATTATTTAAAGTAAAAGGACAATTCATTAATCCCTAACTCCTAATTTGAATTTCTCTCTTAATCCCGGCCTTCATTATTGTGTGGGTCCCACTCAAGCTACCGCCCAAATCAGGCTTCAGCCGCCCTCCCCCTTGTTGTTTCCGCCTCCTGTAGACTTGAACCGGTCTAGGGAGAACCTGTTCAGCCGGCCCAAAGATTTTTGTTCAAAACTTTGATGACCACAACTCGTACAAGGGACAATGCTTCATAAAGGATCTACTATGATGACCACAACTCAAAGCGGAGTATTTCCCTTTAAACCTACCAGGATTTTTGTTCAAAACTTTCATTAGAAAGCAACATATGAATTGTTGAAAACTACATAGAGGACCCCAAAACCATGATAAATGCAAAGAAAGACAACTAAAAGGCAGCTTTTCACAGAGTTTGAGAAAAAATGATAGGATATGAAATCTTCTAAGCTCTCTTGAAAAATCACATGGGTTATGCTCTCTTACTCAAAATGATAAAACTCTTAATCCTTGTATTTCTAATGCCTTGAATAGTTCCTTTAGTATGAGTACTAAACTAAGGTGCCACATACTACATGACAAATTCTGCCACATCTTTCCAACCTACCAACTATGCTCTTGTTATAAAAAATCTAAGTAGCCTATGGCTTCTTTGACCACCATTTAAAGCCAAAAGGAATATACCCATTTCCCTTTCAATCATCCTCAACATTGTACTTTAGGTCCTTAATTTTGTTGCAAATCTTTTATCTATCTATAAAACTATAGGAAAGACAATTAGGTATGCTAAAAAAAGGATGCGCTATCACTTACCTTTCTCCTGTATGTCAATTTCAAATAAAAATATTATTTGGGATCATTATTATTAGTTACGACATCAGCCATTTAAAATTTTAGAAGGTCTTTTTCATTGATTATTCAAAGATCTTGTCATTGAAAATTTCCACCATGAAACTTGTGGATCGGTAAATCTTATAGAGTACCCTTTCTTTTAAGTGAATCATGATAAGCACTCTGATGTTAGGGGACCTAAAAATCTGTAATACCTTTGGATCCAAAGGTTTTGTAACATTTATGGAGGATTGTAGTCAAATGACGTGAGTTATGTTTTTCCTACCATTGTTGCCATGATAAAAAATCAAATTGGATTAAATATTAACAAATTCAAGATAGATAAAACTAGAGATTATTTTAGCTAAACCTTATCTTCTTTCTTTATCAAAGAAGACATTGTTCTTCAACCCTCTTATCTTGATGCCTCATAAAAAATGAGCTAGTAAAAAAAGAGAAAGATATCTTGAACTTTAAAATGGAATGGTTATATTGATGTTGATTATATGGAATCATTGGTTAACAGAACATCAACTTCTTGCTATTATAGATTATTAGAAAGAAATCTTATAGCATGAAAAGGTAATTTATAACATGTTTTTCAAGGTTAAGGGGGAGAGTTTGACTTTAGAATAATTACTTAAGGAATATGTAAACTTCTTTTATTAAAAATTATATAAGAAGATCTAGAGATTAAATTTGAAGGAAATGTAAGGATATACTGTTATAATACATATGCCATTAATGCCTAGTGCAATTTTTCCAAAGCAAATACATGGAGGATAGACATTTCATAAGAAAACAAAAGTAGAGAGGCAGCTGATTTGCACTCCTAATGTCCCAATAGACAGTCATCTTGCCTAGATATTCAGTAAAGAATTGTGCAATCTTGCATTTAGAAATATTATAGACAAACTAGAAATGGTAGATCTCTACGAACTAGTTTGAGGGGGAATGTTGAAGAATGCATAAAAAAGAACTTTGGCTGGCTGTTGTAAAGAGTATTGGCAATAGAAAAAAAAACATAGGGAAGGAAGTATTCCACAGATTCAACGGTCTAGCAAGCTAAATGCAGTAGGAAAGAAAGGTTGGAATCCATGAATTGGTCGCCTGGAAATTGCAGGAATGAGAGGTTATGGTCTCACGATTTGGCAAGCTGATAATAGTAGGAATGAATGGATGGTGCGTTCGAGTCTCACAAATTCAAATATGAATGGAAGTATTATGAGGAAGACAATAAGAATACTTAGGAATGATATCTTTAAATTTTCAATTATAATCCTTCTTAGACGTTTATAGATTCACAATATAATATTTGAGAAAAAGATCAAAATGATCCCCGAATTATTTTTATGGAGCAATTTTAGTCACAATTATTTAATTTGTTCAATTTAGCACCTTTACTCCTCAAATATGATCCAAAATAGTATTTTCTTTTGAATTATTGTGGTTTAGATTTGATAAGTCAAGGGGCTCTTTTGGATCGAATTTTATGAGTCAAGGGATTAAATGGGACACATGAGATAGTATGGGGTTAGAACGGCCACCTATAAATAGTGTATGGGCCATTTTGACCTTTTCTTTACAATTTAGTCAAGTCTCTGTATATATACCTCAAATGTATGATAGGCAAATCAAGCTTTTAGTCATTCTCCTTTTGTCATAGAAAATGGTGAGAAAAGAAAGAGGAAGAATTCACCAAAAAGCAAGCCTTATGCTTGTACAATAAATAGCTTATCCTAAGAATTTTCAAAACAGAGGCTCGGCCTGCTTACATTTTGTAGCAGATGCAAAACCTGCTTCTTAATAGGTAGTTAGTAGGTCAAAATAATCCCTCACCACTTGATAACTACTATAGATTCTTATTTAAAGCCCTCTACCCAAGTAAATAGTGCTAAAATAACAAATATAATACAAGAAGGGAAAGGGTTTGCATATCCTAAAATAAAACAATAATTTTTTTTAAGCCTCAAACATATCAATTAATAGACCTTACGCAACACCAGATAAGGTAGGAATAGATCCATCAGAGATAAGCCTTTGTCAGAGGAAAAATTATCAAACCACCATCTACATAGCCATGGAAATCTAATAAAAATATCAGTCACAGAAACGCCCATAGGTGAAGTCAAAGGACCTTTCAGCTGCCAGAATCGCCCACATGGGAAGTTGAAGGTAGCTCCCAGCCACAAGACGTGTAGCTGTAGAGATGCTCAACTGGAGAAACAAGAATAGTTGCAGGCTAATGCAATCAAAAATTTGGGGAGGGACCCAAAATTTTTATCACAAAAACAAATACTTCCTATATAAAAGAAATACACAAAAATACCCAAAAAAGACACTTTTTAAACTTTAAAAGATGACTTACAAACTTTGACAAACTTATATAATATAAAAGACACTTACAAACTTGACTCTTACAAACGACACAAACAAAAACACCTAAACTTGCTTTCCAAGAGAAGAAGGATACAATGGAGTGGATACTTGCGGAGAGACGAAAGAGGTTAGAAACAAAGATGAAGGAGGAGGAAAAGCTCGCAAGCTTTCCTAGAGGAGAAGGAGAATGGATCAAGCTCGCAAGCTTTTCCTCGAAGAAACCCGCAGGTTTTGGCTTCCAAAAATCAATCACATAAGATATTTAAAACAACCACAAACAACTTATATTTATAGACATGAGAGGGGAATACAAACAGCCCCAAAAACCTTACACATTCTATATTAAATGATGGAGATTAAAAGACAACAGTCAACTCCAGGAAACAAAGCATCAAAGCCACGGAAAAGCCCCCAAACAACCACGGGAAACAGCCCAGCCAGGTACCCGAAGAGGCAGCCGCGGAAACCTAAGAGGCCCGCACGAAACCGAGGCACCAAAGCACGGGAAAGGCGACCCATCAGCCAACCGAGGAAGCCAAGGAGCCAAGCATGGAAAACAGTCAACACAGGAAATCCAAAAGTCATTTTGGAAACCCAAGGGACAAATTCAGAATTTTAAAAGATCAAACTATAAATAAAAAGCTACATAAATAAGATAATAAATGAACTAAAACCTAGTTAATAATGAGCTAACATTTAGTTCAATAAATGAACAAAAACCGGCTCATAATGAGCTAAATTTCAGTTCAAAATTTATTGAGCTAGTAAGCTCAAGGGAAGTCAAAACCAAAATTTTTTGGGTTTGATTTGACCCCCCCTTTGCCTACATCAGACTCCCCTTTTTGAGTACTCATCTCCCGATGAGTTAGCTTTTGTTTTCTTTCGAGGAGGTGAAGACGGAGCATCCAATTCTTTAATCTTTTCTTCAGGATCTCTTCTCGTTCTTTCAGAAATTGATCTTGTAAACGTTGTTTCTTCTTCATGTACCTCTCTGTACACAAGTACATCCATGATTGAAGTTTGTACAGCTCATATTGCAGAGGATTTGTCGACTTTGATGGAATCCATCTATTCATTGAAAAAGGATCCTCAGTTTCATATGGTTTGCTTTCTTCGATCTTTTTGTCTTTTTCCATTTTTTAAAAAGAAAGACTCAACAATAAACTTGACTCAAATAAAGACTCAATCTAAAAAACTTAGACTCACTAGACTTGCACAACTCACAAGACTCACACAACAAGACTTGACTTGACAAACCAACTTAAAAACCTAGGACTTCCTAACTTGCTCTGATACCAAAAATTGGTGTAATCAAAAATTTGGGTCCCTCCAAAATTTTTATCACAAAATTAAAACTTTTCTAAGTAATAGAAAAGACACAAAAGAACACAAAATAGACGAATAAACTAAAAACAAAAACTTTTCTTCATAATATAAAAGATTTACAAACTTAGACACTTATAAATGACTCAAACAAGACAAACACCTAAAGTTGCATTTCTTTGGAGAAGAAGGATATAGGTGGCGTCGAACTTGCGGAGAGACGAAAGAGGTTAGAAGCCAAGACGAAGGAGGAGGAGAAGCTCGCAAGCTTTCCTAGAGGAGAAGGAGAATCGGACAAGCTCGCAAGCTTTTCCACGAAGAAACCTGCGGGTTTTGGCTTCCAAAAATCAATCACATAACGTACTTAAAACAATCACAAACAACTTATATTTATAGACATAAGAGGGGAATACAAACAGCCCCAAAAACCTTACACATTCTATATTAAATGATGGAGATGAAAAGCCAACAGTCAACTCCAGGAAACAAAGCATCAAAGCCACGAAAAAGCCCCCAAACAGCCACGGGAAACAGCCCAGACAGGGACCTAAAGAGGCAGCCGCGGAAACCGAAGAGGCCCGCACGAAACCGAGGCACCAAAGCATGGGAAAGGCCACCCAGCAGCCAACTGAGGAAGCCAAGGAGCCAAGCACGGAAAACAGTCAACATAGGAAATCCAAAAGTAATGTTGGAAACCCAAGGGACAAATTCAAAATTTTAAAAGATAAAACTATAAATAAAAAGCTACATAAATAAGATAATAAATGAACTAAAACCTAGCTAATAATGAGCTAACATTTAGTTCAATAAATGAACTAAAAACCGGCTCATAATGAGCTAAATTTCAGCTCAAAATTTATTGAACTAGTAAGCTCAAGGGAAGTCAAAACCAAATTTTTTTGGGTTTGATTTGACCCCCCCTTTGCCTACATCACAGGCACACTCTTGCAAGGCCCATAGTTAAGTAATTTTGTAGATAAGATATAATCACGTAATAGTGACACCACTAAGAAATAAGAGGGATTCAAGGAAATCACATCATATCTCATTTTAATGAGATTCTGCTTCTCTATTGAACTTTGCTTGGCATTGCTCTGATACTAACATGCTATGTTGATCATGGCAACATAACGTCTTTATCATGATCGGGATTTGATCACTTGATTGCCTTTTTAATTTATAAAAATTGAAGTCTATATAACATTTTATATTAGCAAATTTTTTTTGCAGGTTTTTGGTAGATATTCTTACTAGACATTTGCAAGAGGATGTTGATGTAGAACTACATGCATAGACAAATGTATTAACTTTGAAACTACACGCTTTGTGACAGAGCAATAGCTATTATTTAATTTCCAACGGATTAAACAATAGATTGAAAACAATAAAGCAATGATTAGGCGTAGGCAATTGATCACAAGATAAAATTTGAAGCACAAAATAATCAAAATAAATCCAACATTGCTTAATTTGGGGGTTTCAAAAGAAATCCCTTGATTAACAATAAGACTAGTCACTATTAAGAACCCTCACACATACTCATCATATGGCTAAGCGGAGAGCTTTCATAACTTTTAACGATGCCATGATTGAGGGGAGGTTAGAAAGAGAGTTCATGATGTAGAACAAAGGGGGGGGGGGGGGGGAGGGTCATGTGAATTTGGAAATTTTAAATTAATTGGTCAAAGAGAGAGGGAAAGGGGATAGGGTGTCCAGGTTTAATGAATGTGGAATTTGAATTGATTCCCTATTAATTTCTGATTTGCCCAATCGTTGATTGAAGGCTTTTCAAAATTAAGCTAAATGATTTAGGAAATAATTTGAAATTTCAAATTCGTTTGAATTTGAATTCAAAAACTTATCAAAATTAGAACAACTTAATTTAGGAAAGAATAAATTTTAGAGGGAAAGGGATTTGATTGAGAGCATTAATTGAAGGGAATTAAGTAATATGTGAGGGAAAAGGGGGGCGGCCAAAGGAGGAGGGGGAGAGATGTCTACATAGGATATATGTGGCCCAAGACATTAAATGAGATTTGATATTAAATCTGAAATTGATTTCAGATTTAGAGGAATTAGGGGAAGACTTCCAAAAATAGATTTGTTAATTTGGAAATGATTTAAAATTCAAATATCTTTGAATTCAAATTTGGAACTTTCCAAGTTAACAATAAATTAATTTAGGAAGGTAATAAATAGACTATTTTGAATTCAAAATTCAAAATTTGTGGAGGGAAGAGGCTAGGGGTGAGGTGGTCGGCCGACTATAGAGGTGGAGGGGTTGATGTTTGATCCAAAAGAAAAGTTAACCAAAATCAAACGAAATAAAACAAAAACGGATGGTGAATGGTGGAGAATAGAGATGAGAGAGAGAAGAACAAAGAAAAAAAAAATAAAAACAATACAAACCACGAGCCCGGACTCTTACTGCGGCTGGTGGGTACTACGTTGCTCTCCCCGAGGGACTTCAATCCACGAGCTTGGATCCATTCTGCGGCTGGTGGAAACAAGGTTGTCCTCCCATAAGATTTTTCCTCTCTAGAACTCACACAGAGATCAAGACAAAGGTTCCAATTCTTTATTATTTTTTTTTGATAATTCATCATTACATTACACAAACAAGGGCATATATATATATATATATATATATATATATATATATATATATATATATATATATATATATATATATATATATATATATATATATATATATATATATATAAACCTAAAAAACTAAAACAAGACATGTGCCCCTAGGGCTTACATAGGACGACCCTTTTAAATGAGGGTAAAAATGAAAAATTCATAATAAAAATAAAAATTGCAAATAAAATTTAAGATAACATGGGATGATGACGGCCGTCGATCTTCACCTCCTCCTCGGATAGGCATGGACGGTTGGATGTCCGCATCAGTTCACCTTCATCAAGTTTCTAATCTTGATGTGGAATTCCGTCAAGCTCATGAACTTCTACTCCAATGTTCTTCAGGATCGGGGCAATGCTCATTTGTGGTTTGCCTTGGGACAAGCACTCTTTGTCGTCGTTGAAGGGTTGCAATGCTCGAGGAGTTGAATGTAGTTGTTCAAGGGAGGAGGATCTACTTCTTTCTTAGGTGTAATGTCAAGCATCAGAGAAGAAGTATATAGAGAAGGGGGAGGGGTTAAGTAGTCGTCCTTAGAGGAGGGAGAGGAGAATTTAATTCAATTTTTTTTTTGTGTTGTTTAAGGAAGGGAAGCAATTTCAAAATCTGAAATTTAATTCCAGCTTTAATTGGTGGAGATGAGTGAGAAATTTGAATTCGAATTTTCCCACAAATAAAGAAGGGAGGGGAGGGACCCAATTAGATGGGGAATTGATGGATTGATTGGGAAGCTTTAATGGACCTCATAATTAGATGAGAGAAAGAGGAGGGTGGCCGATCAAGAGAGGAGGGGGGGGGGGGGAGGAGGCTACATGATTAATGTAGATTTGAGGGAATTAAGGGGCTTAAATGAGTTGCCAATTTTGGCAAATTAAATTAAGAAAGATAATTTAATACAATTATCTCTCTAATTTAAATGACCTTGATTGGAGGAACCTTCCTAAAATTACTTATCTTATTTAAAGAAGGAATTTCAATTTCAAATAAATTTAAATTTGAATTAATTGACCTTCCAAATTTACAATGAGATAATTTAGGAAAGTAATAAATGCTTGGATGGATTTGGATCCAAGGGGAGGGTTGATGGGGCTACCGGCTTAGGGATGGAAGGTGGGGTCGGCAGTTGGATGGGGGTTGGCCTAGACTTTGGGGTGAGTCCGGCCAAGGGAGGAAGGGGAAAGGTGGGGGTCGGCCTAGGGTTTGGGTGGGAAATTTCAGCCAAGGGAAAAGAAAAGAGGATGGGGCGGCGGCTAGGAGAAAGAAGGAGAAGAAGTTGGTGGAGGAGATGGACCACGAGCCCGGGCGCTTCTTGCGGTTGATGGGTAAGATGTTGCCCTAACCTAGGGACTTCAACTCTCAAGCTCTCAAACACAAAGTGCAAAATTTTCTTCTCATAATAATCATCATCATCCATAGAGGAGAAGGGGGCTATAAATAGCCAAAATACAATACCAATTCTAAAGATGAAGTGCCCCTTGGGGTTACACGAACTTACTCCCTCAAGTGAGGGTAAAAACGAAAAAATCATAAATAAATCAAATACAAATAATAACTAAAAAATAAAGTGGTCCAATCTTGGCCGCAGATCTTCGGCCTCTTCTCTGATAAACTTTTCACGGTCGGATGTCCTCATTAGATGTACCCTGGTCTATGCTTTTTGTTGATGATATTCTTGTTGTTGATAACAAGGTTTAAGAGTGTGAAATCGGGAATCAAGGCATCTTGTCGAAGCAAGGTGAGGCATAAGCCTCAAAACGGGAAAATAAAGTACTAAAAATTATAAATAACTCATAAAAATGAAAAAAAGAAGAAGTTAAATTATGAACATAATAACTTGTTTGAAAGTAAATGCTATTGAAACACAAGATTCAAAATAAATAGTCACGGTTTTCCAAAAGATCTCAAAATTTTCATGCTAAAGAAGGTTTAAAACACATAATAGTTAATTTAGAATCTTAAAAATGGGAGAACCAATTACAAGAATTGTACTTTTGATGCAGTTTAAAACATCAATTATTTATGGCTTTTAGGCGGTCCTTCTGCTTTGCACAAAGTTCTTAGAGTTTTTATTCCACATAGTTTTGAACAAACAATGACATAACTTCTAATATCTAATTAATAGTAAAGCAATTTATATAAATATAATTGTGCACCATTTTTCTACTACTTCTATAATATGCAGAAGCTATGTTTCAGTATTGTTGGGCACATGCAAGGGCTATTGAGAAATGCATAAATGGAATTAAAATCAAACTTTGAAATAATATTTGTATTGTTGATCAAATAGTTCAAGACAATAAGAACTTAACTTCGCACAAAGCCGGTGAAATAGATCAAAAGGGAAGAAAGCTTCTTACCTTCACAGTTCACACAAAACAAGTGAAGCCAAAGCAACACTTGAAAGGTTGAAAGATCGTTACATTCGCTCCTTTTGGAATGAAACTTTCAAAACTCTACTTCTCATGAAGTAGTCGAAGCCGACATAGGGTTGAAAGGGAAGAAAGATTGTTACCTTCGCTACAAAGAACTCGAATTGAAACGAAGAAGCGAAGTTGAAGCAGGCGAAGTCGAATCAGTTTATACGAAGTGAGAGCTTGTTACCTTCATTGAGAGTTGCTGAAAGAGGAGAAGGATGTTCTTGAAAGCATTCCTAAATCTAAAACGAGGCAGCCGCAAATCTAACACGTGCTACTTGACCGAATAAAAAAAAAAAAAAACAATAACAACAATTGAAATGGCCTCGAGGTATTATGCCTTGAGGCGTATGCCTCAATGAAACAAGAAACGTAAGCCTCGCCCGAACCAGTGATGCTTAAGCCTCGAGCCTCAAATGCCTTTTTAAACCAAGGTTGATAAGACTAGAGAGGGAGTTGAAGGAAAACATGAATTATGGAGGTCAACCTTAGAGTTTAAGGGTTTTCATTTGAGTATATCTAAAACTGAATATATAGAATGTAGTTTTAGTAATAGTAGATCTATTGGTGGGATTGTAACATTGGGTGATCAAGTCATAAAAAATAGTGCAAATTTTAGATATCTCAGGTCTATTGTTCAGAGCGATGATGAAATAGATGTGGATAGTATTAGTTGAGTTCAAGTTGGATGGTTGAAGTGGAGGAATGATTGGGCCTATTGTGTGATAGAAAAGCACCTCTCAAACTTAAGGAACATTTTATAAGATGGTTGTGAGACTTGCATTAATGTGCAAATTGTTGACCATTAAAATAGAAGAATAAAATTATGTTAAGTGTTGCAGAGATGAGGATGCTCAGGTGGATGAGTGGCTTCACACTTAGATTTAGAATGCGAAATGAGTATATATGTGAAAAGGTTGGAGTAACTCCAGTGGCTTATAAGAATAAGATTAGAGAGAGCCGCCTTAGATGGATTGGTCGCATAAAGTGTCGGCCTTCCGAAGACGGTTAGGAGAGTAGATGTATTGGATCTGGCCTATATTAAGAAATGTAGAGCTAGGCCTAAAAGGACTGGGTTAGAAAGTATTAGAAATGACATTTTTTTATTAGATTTAAATGAGAATTTGACTCTTAATATGAAATAGCGGAGAAAATCATTCATATAGCCAACACCACGTAGTGGGATAATTTTTTGTTGTTGTTGTTTTTAGTAGATATTATTTCCTTTGAAATTACAATCAGTAGGAAACTAAATTATGGCTCTAAATCAAAGTTGTGAGTTGAATCTTCTCTGGATATTATGTCTCTTGTTGTTGTGAATTGTTCTTTAACCGAATTTCCTTTTGAATGCATGGTGAATTCAGTTTAAAAATCATGGATCTAATCTCTTGTTCACAGTTGGAGTTGGTTCTTGCTAGATCTGAAAATTTACTCGAACATATTTAGTGACTTTTTCATGATCCAAACTGGTGGATTTGAGTACTTGATAACCTGTCACATACAAGTTTTGTTCGGTATCCATCCTGTTCTGTCACTAGTGATTTCTGGTACTATGCCTAACCTGCCAATAATGACAGCAACAATGCCAAGATATATATATATATACTGTAGTCTGTAGTTTTTTTTTTTTTATATCCACAATTTTTAATCTGCATGATGTTCTAAGGAATGTATAAGAATTCTGAACTCAGATTTTTTTGTAACTCATTAATGCTTGAATTTTCACTTAGTTCAGTTAATTCATTTAGATAAGTTATTTTACACTTATAGCTCTTTTTGTATGAACGAGAAGGGATGCAATGCAATTGAAATTCGATACTTTGTGGCTTGATTTTAATCGTGCAAACAATGAACTCCTTTTTTATCCTTCGATTCTTTTACCTTTCATGCAAAGTAATTGTAAGTTACATGAAATAAAAGTTCATATGTGGATTGTCATTCCATTTCTTCCATTTGACAGCAGCTGTGCAAAGGATTTGATTACTTGCTACATTTTTGTATGTGTAGATGAAAGATTCTTCATCAATAAGAAAGGATTGCCGTCCCCTGCTGTTTCATATGGTCCACCGTCTTCTGATCCAGAAAATAAAGATATTATCAGTCGACCTTCAGATAAGATTCCTGTTTGCAGTGAGCCGGATTATCAGTTTCCTGTCACTTCTACATCATGCATATCTGAGCATATTGCTGCTGATTCTGCTTCGAATGGCCCTAGTTTATCGCCAAGTTCTTCCTTGTGTTCATTGTCCTCTGAAAGGTCAACCCTAAATCCAAATGCCAAGGTACTTTAGTGATAAGATATTTTACAATTTTCAGCTTTAAGTATACTGTTCATCTACTGCTTCCCATTTTACTTTCTTATTCATATTTTTTTCCTTTTTGTCTTATGGGATATTTCTTGTTTCCTTTTGATGATCCAGGAGTTCAAACTCAATCCAAATGCCAAAAGCTTCACCCCTTCTTCATTTCGACCTTCTGCACCAATGTCTGAAGGTTCCCTTTATTACACTAATGCTGTGCCAACAGTCCCACCTATGCAAGGCATGCCTATGGGTGTTGGGGTGAGGTTTCAGAATTCAAAGATGGCATTTTAAATTTATTAAACTATATTAAATTCTGTATCATGTTCAGATAGAATGATTGGATGTGTGGTTAGAGTTTTGGGAAGCTTTTTGGTGGGTCAAGTAAGTTGATTTTTAGGATTCAAAATGTAGGGTAGATGCAAGGTTTCTTTGATGAAGATCCCTGGTTATGGGGAATTTGGGGCCATAGAATTTTATGACAAGAGAAGAGGTTGGTGGCGAGAGAGAGTGAAATGAACATGTGTTGAATAAATTATTTTTAATTCCTCGATGGTAAAAAGATTAAAGTAGTCTATTTAATGATAGTGACAACTAGGATTGAAAAATGACAAGAACAGATTATCTAATAGAATTTGCTGCTAAAGATCTTGAAAAAAGTCTTATCCCACTCAAAAAAGACGCATAAGTAATCTACTAAAATAATGGCAAACATTTTTCAACATCCTAGAAACAAGGGTTAGTTTTTCTACATACAAGCAACTAAAGAAAATTGTAATCATGTAGCCAAGTTTTTAATGTAAACCATCCTTTAGCCTTGGTGTTGCATTTGATTTTTCCTTTGCTCTTGATGTAGTTGTCCCATTCTGATTGAGTTAATGCTTGTTTTGGTTAGCTCAGCTTGAAGGAGAGGCCATGTAGGTCACATTGGAAACTCCCATGTTTAACCTTCCTTCGTATGGCCCAGATTGAAGTTAATACTTATAAAATTTCTTAAGAGCAGGTTATGCAGTGCAAATGTTATCATTATCGAGCTTATTTTCCAGGACATGTTTAATTAGTTATTTAATGTCCTTTAGGACTATTTTGGTGTTTTAATATTTGTTTGCATCAGTCTTTCAATTTTCGTTAATGCATATTTTCTACAAATTGCACCTAGTGTCTTGTTGATGATTAATGAAATCAGAGTTTTTTTGCCTCCTTGATTGAAATTTAAGAGTATGTACTCCTCAGAAGCATATAAAGTGAGCATTCAGATGAACATTAAAAATCCTTATGTTGTGTAGAGTATGTACTCCTCAGAAGCATATAAAGTGAGCATTCAGATGAACATTAAAAATCCTCATGTTGTGTTCTCTAATTTTTGTTTATTTTAGTCATGGCTATGATTTTGGTGCCTATGAAGATCGTATATGTCCTTTGTATTTTGATCACCTTGATAAAATTTGGTTCAATATTGCAAGTGATCTCACTTCAGCCAACTTTTAAGTATAGTATTCCGATCCCAGCGTACCTTTTCTTTCTATTAGCTGCAATCTTATTCCTTGTCTCTTGTTTGACTGCCTTCAATTTCTGATTGACTCATATGTCTGGTAGATTGCACGGCCAGTCCGGATTTACATTTTTATATATTTTGCAGTTTTTCCTCAAACTCCATAAACCTCTGCTATCCATGATCTGCTTAGGTGTTCATGTGCTTTGCATATTGCCTATTATGGTTTTTTCTTACAAAATATGCGATTCAAGTGATTTGTTGTTATCTCCTATAGGTGGAATTAGAAAGAAATGGATTGAAGCTTTGGCACAGAAGGAAAGATTAATTCTTACTGTTTTAATGATTCGTTGAATAAGATTTACAAATTTAAGCCAGATTTTGGATGATTCTAAATACTTTGCATATTGCCTAAATTTTTGTGCTTTGTTTTATAAATAAACCTTGAGGCATGAAATTTTCAATGAATGAATAGCAAACATTTCTCTCAATGCTTTTATGTTTTGTTGGATGTGGATTCTTCAAACATTTTGCACGGGTCTTCTAATTGGTAATTTCTATATTTGTTTTTTCATCTAAATTATTTTTTGATTAGTTTGTGTGCATGATTGAGATCTTGTTATATTCATTATATTCCTTTTTTGGGTGTGAATATTAATCTCTGTGAACTTTTATATTTTTCCACATTTTTTGAAGAATTTCATATTTTAAGCGATTTCTATATTTTCCTTTGAAATGAATTAAAGTATACTTTCTAATTTTTCATAAAAGTGGCTATATTTTACCTAAAGTGAAAGTTGGGAAAATTCAAATTATTATATTTTATGTGTTTCTCTTTGTGCAGCCTAAGTTTGGATTAGTGAAACTTAGATTCTAAGACATCTTGGATTAGTGAAACTTAGATTCTAAGTCATCTTTGACGACATCCCTTCTAGGGATTCTCTTTTTTCTAAGTTCTCCTTGCTTTTTCATCTCTTCCGCTCGCCTCCCTCCCTTTGAGGCATTCTATTGTCTATTATTTCTTCTATCCTTTTGTTTTCATTTAGCTACACTGATTTCCCTTCTACATCAGATTTGTCGAACTGTTTTTGATATTTCAGTTTATCAATTTTGGTATCAGAGACAGACCTGAGAACATCCACTAACTACTCTTGCAAATATTGCAACTCCACATCGTGCAACTGCTTGCTTCACTCTTTGTATCATGCCCCTTCCTCATCTTCGTGCTTGCCTATGCCTCCCTCCAATAGATAGTCTCCCATCACATCACACTCCCACACTTAGCATGCATACACAGCCACCACCATGACCTGATCTCACCATTGTTTTTCTTAATACATGATCCCACTTGCATCTTAATGCTCTGCTGCTATCAACTTTCTTGCTCCTTTGCTTGCTCATGCGACCAACAACCATCACAAAGACCCTCCCTCTTTTTAATCTTACATTGCTTTGAAAAAAAGTGGTAAATAGTTTACTTTCTTATTTCCTTCCCTAGCTAAAATCATTAACCCAATTCTATCACATCATCTCATGCACATCATTGCCATCGGCCTTACTGTCCTCAAAATCTTCAAAGGTTTTGTCATCTGTCATTTCTTTCATATTCAATAAGATCCATCAACATGTATGCCTTTCTTCACATTGCATCTTCTCATTCGCTTGCGCTCTTGTGCTTGACTGTACGCGTTGCCTGCTCTCCCACAACTCTCGCATTGGTTACACATCTTCTGCACTTGTAATCACTCAAACACATACTTTAATGCTCACTCGGTCCATTCTCGTCATCCTTGCTTGTGCTATAATTTGATCCCAGCTTGCATTTTCAAACTGTACCCCAGTTTGAGCCAGATTTGCAAATCCAATCAAACCAAAATGAGAAAAAATATGTCAGTTTCATTCAATTAGCTAGCAATTTAAGTCAGATATGAGTCAGTTTAGTTATGTGCATGTAGACATTAAAAGGCTTCCAAATATCTTTCAAGAGTTTTGATGATTTTTTTTATGCTCAACGGCAAGGGCCATGGATTAATATTATTGTTGATAATGATATTCGTTCCCTTTGCCTGGTTCTCCTGAGTATGAAGTTCCTGTTCACCGTATCTTCAATGTTGATTTTCCATGTGTATCTCCTCTTTAGGTTGAATGTTGCTAGCTTTGTAGTGCAATTGATAGTCTTTAGTTCTTCAACAACATTTCAACTCAACCTTTCTCCAAGGTTTGTTATTTGCAGCCTAACGGAATTAATGCAATGCAGGATTTTGTCAGTTGTGAGTATTATTTGTCCTTGTATGTTCAGGCAGTTATTTTGTGTCATTTAGGATTAGTTTGCTATTTTAATATTGTATAGAATAGTTTTGTAATTTTTTATTAAGGCATTTTTGTCTTTTAAATAGGGCATAGTGTCTTGTAATTCAATTCAATTTGAGTTGATATGGATGGAATCAAAGTCCTTTTAACTCCTTTTACGGATTCTCTTCCTTCTAGAATTTCTCTTCCATCTTTTCAGTGCTCTCAAGGCATTGGCTTTTCTCCTCAATGTCCTTTTCTATATGTTGGCAGTTTTCCTTCTTCACCTGATTAGTCTTTTTTGTTGCATCTCTAATTATCAAAAGAGTTGGTTAGTTTTGTTCTTGACATATATTTACAGGTTTTGATTGGTTTCTGATGCTGCTATTCTGTTCACAGTGATGAACTGTTTATTTATATTGCTAGAGTTTGGATTTCTCCTCTCACCAATACATTTTATGGTGATACGTTACAGACTCGCATTGGTTAGATTGGTCTCTTCTTTGTTAGATTTTTTTTTTCTGAACTCCTTGATCCATATGAACCACCTAAATGGCAGTATTTAGATCGATGGGCGTTTCTGGACTTCGTGTAAATTAATGCCTTAAAATTTTATATATAGTATTCCAATAAGAAAATTGCCAATTTTTTATGTTAATGACGTTCATGATTGTTTATTAGTTCTCCATTATTGTTAATCATTACTTTCTATTCAGAGGCAAATGGGCAATAATTATTTGGAGAAACTCATATTTATATACATGGACTGTCATTTATATTGATACAGAAGCAAATATTTCCATGCAAGGTTGCTGTACTTGGTTTGTATATATTTAGTGATCTTTATTCTGTTATGGTTCATACTTACAAAGCACATATACTCGCTCAGCACACATCCATCACTTGTTTTTGTCGTGTCCAAAATACCTAGAAGTAATATAATTTTCTGTAAGAATAGTAGAAATCCAAAACGTCATGTCTAACGCTGCAGTTAAATGTCCAACTATTATTTGTCCTGCTGTCTTTCACTACACTGGCGCACTAGAGGTATCCATACTTTATAGGTATGCGCCTCACGTATCTTCACGTTGAAGGCAAGTCGAAGATGAGCAGGTTAGAAGCGGTAGTCATTTGAGTAAACAGTTCACAGCCCAAATTTCCATAATCAAGGTAGGGAAGCTGAGCCTTATATGGTACTAACACTGAGATCAGGAGATTGATGCAAGATTTCAACTTACTGTCAACGGGCCTGTTTAATTAATCAAAATTCTTTTGGATGAGCATGATTTACTACCTGCAGATACAAGTTACGAGTCTCGATTTTTATGGATTTTTATGCTGTATTGCTCTGAAAGTTTGTTGATTTTAGTTGATAGAATTATTTTCAGTTTTGCATCCATTTTATTGTAAGCCATCAACAATATTCAACTTTTTGTTGTTGTTTTTTTCTTTATATATATGTCCATATGATAGTAAGAAGCAATTTTGTAGATTGGACCACCTTTCGGTGCACACCAAGCTGTCTACAATCCACAGGCCCCTCAATTACAATCTTCCCCATACATTCATGCTAATGGGCCCATGGTATGGAGCTGCTCTATTTATAAGTTTTCCATGTTCTTACTCATCTGCACTGTTTACATTGATTTAATTCTTCAATCAATCTGCATCAAGTTCGCATTTTGTCATTGTGTTTTCAGTATGGTGCGCAGATGATTGTTGGCCAACCTCAACCTTTTTACTACATGCCTACCTATCCACCTGTAAGTCGAATTAGACTGCCTTTTTACTACTTGCTGGGAATGATTTTTTTTATTTTTTATTTTTTTTTATTTTTTTATTTACTTGCTGGGAATGATTATTTTCACTTTGGTAACCATTAAATTTTGTATATTGCATTGTAGTAAAACATGCTTGTATTTGTAGGATATTCGGCTGTTGAGAGGTCTGTATACCTTAATTCCTCCAGATAACATATTTTAATGGTTCTGCAATTTTAAGGGGTTAAATTGGGCCTTTGTCCGAATGTTGGGAAGGTTGATAAAGGTAAAACTTTCCCCGTACATCAATGCTTGTCTGATGGAGGATACGGTACATGACTTGGCTGTAAGATTATGATAGGAAACACTTGATGATCTTAGTGAAAACCTATCAATCTTGGAAAAACAGTGGGGAATAACCACAAAACTCCGAGTAAAAAACAAGAAAACAATAATTTTGTTGCATTAGCCAAAGATAACAGAAGGAAAATACCAAGATACAGTTGATCCTCAATTCAGGAGGAGGATCTATCTCTCCCAAGCCCTAGACGCCGCTAGAGCCCGAGACGCGAAGCACCAAGAACAATAAAATCAGCCACAATTATCCAATGTCATAACCCTAATACAAACTCCTACTTAAACGAATACAAAAATAACATTAAAGGAGTAAACAACCCTCAAACAATTAGCCCTAGGTAGTGGACTCCATCCCAAGGGTGGTGGGATTTAGAGCCTGCGGACCAGCAGGCTTGCGCCTGTCGTATTGTAGGAGTCAGCCCATAAATTGGGCCGGCTGAACCGGTCCAAGGTGGAACGGTTCAAGCGTATCAATACACCGCTTCCAAAGAACCACCTTATCCTCAAGGTGGAAAGATGAGAATTGTTGTTTCACCCTTTTGTAGGGCTTCCATGTAGCGTTATAATTAGGAAGGTCCTTCCACTTACACTTCTTTGACCACTCCCTCTTCCTGGCGTACCCCTTGTAGCTCCATGAGTTCCAACACTACTAACAAATTATCAGTCAATGCTGCGGGCAACTCTAAACTGGCTGTGTGATCCGCCAAAACTCTCCTCAACTGTGACATATGAAATACTGGGTGGATGGTGGCTGTTGTATGTTGACCTCCATAGCAGGTTAAAAATAAAAAAAAAAGAAATAAAATATGATATCCATACCTGTACCATTCGACAGACCTTACCCGTATCCCTGCTTAAATCCCGTCACAGTCATCCCACTCCATGCCTCGATCGTCGTTGGATTCGTGTTTATAAAATGTGAGGAAAGTAATTCATTCGCTTCTTCCCACTTCACGCAAGCAGTGAACTCCTGACCCTGCTTCCTAACTTCACTCGTCTCCCTTGCTCTTCTGAATCCCTCCGAACTCCTGCAAACGAGCCCAGTCCACGACCTCTTCTTCTGATTCCATCTCCTCTGTCTGCTTCCCGCCCGACCCAGCATGCGACCAAGCCCTCAGGCGGAGGTCCAGTCAAATCCATAGCTTGTCGAACCCGCCGAGCTCTCCGGCCTCCTTTCTTCCCTCTCCGACAAAACCCCAACCGACCCACCTGCTCTAGCCGACTCCATCCCTGCCCCAGGTCACCGCTGAACTAGCCACAAGCCTTCCGCATCATTCATTCATAGAGTGAGAGAGAGAGAGGGAGCATTCCCACCTACCTAGCCTAAGTCCTCACCCGGCCGACTCCTCTCTGCCATCCGAACCCTACACTTGCTGCCCCTCTCCTTTTCATTCTCTGTTAAGGATTTAACTTAGTTGCCTAAACCCACTCAGCCTATCTATCCTAAATTAGTCCACTGAATTAGCAAACCTAAACCCCATTCGAGTTAACTCATTCAATCCACTCAAGCACACATATCTTCATACTCCCTCAACCAAAATCTGAATGGTAAATGTTTATTGTCATTATTCAATAATTGTTTTTATTAGCTAGTGTTATTAGAAGATCTCATTTTCGCCACTATTGTTATTTATGATCTTGATTATATTTATAGTTAGTAATATTAGTGTTAATGTTTATGATTGATACTAATGTTGTTAATATTATTGTAGCAACAATATTATAAATATAAAAAAAAAGAAAAAAAGAGAAAATTTAAATAAAAAAGAAAAGAATTAAAAAGGAAAGAAAGAGAGAGTTGGAGGATTTCATGAATATGTGTACTTGTAGAAATTTATGTAATTTGTACATTTTCATATTTGGGCATTTTCGTAAAATTTTGCCGGCGTCGCCGCCGGTCCACATGCAAATGTATAATCTCTCCGAACTAAAGCTCCAAGAGCCCGATTTCAACGTTTGCAGCGCCACAAAATGACCACTTGTACATGTTTTTTTTAGCGTAGTGGGAGGAAGTTCGTCGCGGTGCTCTCGATGAATCAGATGATCACCTGAAGTCCTCTCTTTTGGCATTCGCGACATACCGGAAAACCGCCTATACATGCTTTTCTTAGCGTGGTGGGATAGGAACTCGGTTCGACGCCTACGACGAAGTGGGGACACACATAAGCACCCGCTCGGGGGAAATGATTGCTTTTTTCTAAGCAGGTACCTGTAGAAGACACACACGCTTTTCTTAGCGTGGTGAGGGATAAAGAAAATACGGCCACGGTGTCCGAGGACACCTACCATACACTCCTTTCTTAGCGTGGTAGGAAGACCCAAATTCCTGTAGTTTTCTCTAAACTGGGGAGGCGTCGGAAGGCTGCCATAAATTTTGGTGAATAGGAGACTCGAACTTGCAAACTTTTGGACAGCAGGGGACCTTACTTGGACTTTATTTGAACACTGATTTGAACATCAAATGAGCTTAACTCAAATTCAAATAAGTAAATAAAACACTTAATCAAATGAGGTTGAAAAGAACCGGAATCGGGACTCGAGCTTGGACATGGACTTGAACTCGAACTTGAGTTGGACCATAGAGAGCTTGAGCTTGAATGAACTATAAAGAGATGAATTCATGACAACATAGAACTTGATTTGAATAACCTATGTTTAAAATTGCGTATTCTGGTATTGAGGCGTTTTTCATTCGTGAGGTGAGGCGTAAGCCTCAAGGCGTTTTGAGGCGTAGCCTCAAAATCAAAAGATTGCGTAAACATAAAATGATAAATTTTTTATATACTAATGAGTGAATAATATAAAACATAAAAAAAACATAAGATATGAAGTGAAATCAAAGTATCCCAATAATAAGACACATGAAATATAGTTCAACTCAAAATTCTATCTTTTCCAAATCCCAGTATTCTTTTCATTAACATATAATTCAAATTTCCAAAAATAAATAGCAATGACATATCACATAAGAACTCATAAGTCATCAACACTGTCATCACTAAGGGGTTCTTCATTTGAATCACATTATGATAAACTGCTCTCTCCTCTTCCTCCTCTCCTATAGTGTCCAATGTCGGGCATTTACTTCAAGATTTATGTAAGTTTTAATATATATAGCGTGAGGCGTAAGTCTCATGCCAGTGAGGCGAGGCGGGCCTCAACCAAGTTGAGGCGCAAGCCTCATAAAAAAAACTCGAGGCGTAAGCATCGAGACGTTTTTTACTGCAATTGCACAAAGGCGGGCCTCAAGGCGAGCCTCATATTGCACATTTTTAAACCATGTGATTAACAACTACAAGGATTTAAATGAACATAAAGAACTTGAACTTGAATTGAATACGAGCTTGAACTAAATGACATTGCATAGAACTTGAATTTATGCATTGAAAGACAAGGAATTCAGGCTGCAAGGGATTTGATTTGAACAAAATGCAAGTGTTTGCAAGCAATCACTAGAAGTGAAGTGCAATCTAATTACAAGCAAAGACATGAATGGATACTACAAATCATATGAGGATGATTAATTGTGACATTTGCCAACCATGCAAGCAAGTGCACAAGGACTTATGTTGAAAGCCCTATATACATGATATGTTTGTAGGCAAATGAACAATGAAGATATTGACTAGTTCACAAGAAGCAATGACAATTTCATTGCAAATTATCTAGCAACATAACAAAAAGGGTAGTGATGTATACAATAAGTTGCTTGCAAGTGACAACTAAGATATATGATGAATGCAATAATCTCCATGCGGTGAACCTCTGCTTACAAACCAATTAACACAAACCGCAAGAAAAGAACAACACACTTGTAATACATGTGTGGTCTTATGGAGCGTTGTGGGAGATCAACCATACATACAACACCTGACCTACAAACAGAGAGGAATGTTGGTAGTGGTTGTCAGGAATATATGCAACGAATGTAACAAGTTGCAATGCACGCAGCACATCGTATAAGGGAAAGGATTTTTACATTTTCAATACACACAGCATCCCTACAAGCGACACTAGAAGTGTCGTGATGAATACAAGTGTCCGTAAACAGTATTAGAAGACTTACATTCTTGACGACTTGCTTTTAAACAACAAAGTCCCCTGCAAACATACAAATGCAACCTGTAATAAATGCTAGGATGTTCATGCAGTGAGCCCTTCAATATCCTACAAGCAGTAGTAGAAAATCTACAATACATATAATCTCTCTACAAATACATGTGTATGTACAACATGACACCTATTGGTAGATGCAGAAAGTCTTCAGTAAATATAATATCTTGTAGTTAATTTCAATTTGCAAATGAATACATCTACCTGCAGCAATAATGGAAGTATTGTAGGGAACAAAACCACAGCGAAAAGCATGAAGAATGCAGTGAAGGAAAGTTCCTATGAGTTTCTGCATTAGCAGGAGATTCGTTAGTGCACTACAATTTATCTGTAAAAATCAATGAGTAGTGCATGACAGTTTACTTGTTTGAAGGGGATAGATGACCATAGTATGACATCACGCCACTGGATTTGCAGCCTTCGTACAAGCAGACAAAAGGCGTCAACAAAGCCTGAAATAAAGCCCTGCGCATTCAGCAATAATAGTCACATATTCAGTCTAACTCATTCGTATTGCATGCAAATATCTCAAAATATCTCCGCACATGCACCGTAATTTGTATACACATAAGTACACAAAAGAAAAAAATGTAATCAAAGACCCGCATGGGCCCCGACGAGCATGTTGTAGGAACACACGTGACGTCTAGGGATGTTGCGCGGGTCAATAAATTTGAACTCGATCCTTTTAGGAAGCTAAATAAGAGTTGATAAGGTTTAACAAATAATTATAAAATGTCCCTATACACCTGCATGGGCACCGACGAACGTATTTTAGGAACTCACGTGACATCTAGGGATGCTGCGCGGGTCAATAAATTTGAACTCAATCCTCCTAAGAAGCTAAGTAGGAGTTAACAAGGTTCAAAAAATAATTAAAAAATGTCCCCATACACCCGCATGGGCTTCGGTGAGCGTGTTATGGGTACACACGTGATGTTTAGGATTACTGCGCTGGTCAATAAATGAACGTAGTTTGAGCTCGATCCTCCTATATGAATAAATTAGAGTCGACACTGTTCGAATTATCAAACAGATATACGATCCTGGTGTCGATCAGAATATTTATTTTATACCTTCAAGGCCTCCAACAAAGAAATTCTTCAACAAAAGCATAAAGCCTATGAAACTCGATCCTCTGTCGACAACTTGACAGAATTGATAAGGTTCAATTTTTAAATAGAAATGAACCCACACCTCGATGATGGCCGTATTGAATACAAATCTCAACCGGAGAGGTTCATTACAAACATTTCAAATGCCATCCCAAATACCCGAAGATCCAGAAATCTCGAGCTCATCAAATTCCAAATATTTAAAATTGAAATTAAATCATCAAATAACTTAAAAGTAAAATTCATCCACCCTTCGCAACAGTTTGCTGGGTGGACAAATTAAAATTTTCTTCCGCTCACATAGAGCTATTGCCTAGCCGAAAATATTATTAGGATCCATTCTTAAACAATCTCTTGCCAGTAAGGACGTGATATGTGTTTTCTAACCGGCGGTTTTGCCGCCAAATGGCACCGTAGGATAAATGGTTATGACCTAGGGTCCTCTGAACCGAGTGATTTTGCTGCCAAGTGACACAACGAGATAACAGTTATGGCCAGAGCCAATGCGTTCTTTAGTGGCATCAAATCCTTGAGATATTAATCAATAGGATATGATCAATATGGCACAAAGCTCTTTGTTAGCTAAGGTGGATTCAAATTTATCACCTTAGACAAACGTTCACCCCAGGTCTACAAGGTCTCCTTGAACGATGTAACCCATGGCTGCCGACAAGGATCCTTCTATCAGGTGGGCTTGACTACCTCCTCTGACTAAGTAGACCATGGACCACGATAACCCGGGATGATGGAACCATAAGATCTTGATCGGGTCCATCATCACTTCCCCCACCATTCACTTTAAGTGTAAGATGGTGAAATTTCTAATTTTAAATATCAAACTTTCCATTCCAAGCCCATGCTGCTACTATATACCAGATAACGCGTATTTTTATGTATTTGATTGATGGCTAGCCTTAATCGAAAGTTCTCTCTCATTATCGGGAGGGGTAATTAAATATAGGTGCTTGCACCTATAGGAAACCAGAACTCAGATCATAAAGTCCTTGTAAAATGAGGGCAAAATCTCTGGGTAGTGTCTTATCTACAAACCCATCTGCCTTCCCAAAATTTACCCCAGAACTTAATCCGCTAAAACTCCCCCCCGAAGAAAAGCAAGCAGGGGACGTCGAGGCCAAATTTTTGGAGCCTACATTATAGGCAACCTAAAACAATACGCCAGTACTCTAATTTTCTCTAATATCTTATAAGGGCCAAAATATCTTGGAGCAAACTTCTTGTTCCTTTTGGAGATGACTGCCCTCCGCCTATAGGGCCTTATCTTTTAGAACACTCTCTCCCTGACCTTAAACTGGATGTCCTTTCTATGCCTATCTGCTTGTTTTTTCATAATCTACCGAGCCCTCAAAGAATGCTTCTTCAATTCTTCTAACAACCCATCCCTCTCCTCCAAGTATGCTTCTATTGAAGAAACTGGAGATTGACTCTGCCCAACATGCACTAGGTAAGATGAATCTCTCTCATACAACACCTTGAATGGGGTCATCTGAGAAGCAGAATGATATAAAGTGTTGTACCAATACTTTGCTCATGCTAACCACTTGGCCCAAAGCTGAGGGTTTCCGACACAAAGCATTGTAGGTATGTCTCCAAGCTTCTGTTTATCATCTCCGTTTGCCCATCGATCTGTGGGTGGTAGGCGGTGCTCCTCTTCAGTACTGTCCCCTGCAGTCTGAATAACTTTATTCAAAAATGACAAAGGAACACCTTATTCCTGTCATATACTATAGCCTCCGATATCTCATGCAGTCTGACAACCTCCCTGATGAAAGTTGATGCCATTGTCACTTCCATGTAAGGGTGTCGTAGGGGAATGAAATGAGCATACTTGCTCATCCTGTCTACTACTACTAGAATCATGGTGAATCCTCAGATCGAGGTAACCAGTCTATAAAAATCATGGAGACCTCCTCTCACACCTGATCTAGTAGAGCTAGGGGCTGCAATAACCCTCCTGGACTCATGGCCATGTACTTATTCAGCTGATAGACCTCACAATTGGCGACAAGCTTCTCCACATCCTTGTTCATCACGTTCCAATACAACTCTGAGGCGAGTCTCCTATATGTCTTCTGCACCCTTGAATGACCCCCAATATCACTTTAATAGAACTCCTGGAGCAGACGTGGAATATGAACTGAGGTCCTAGGCATCATAAATTGCCCTTGGTTCAAAAGCCTCTCCCCTTCTAGAGAATAGTTAGGGTGGCTACTCCCATCCTTCAAAAAATTTGCCATAATCCTTCCCAGCTCCTCGTCCCGGGCACTCTCCTCCTTAATGACCCCCCAATCCAACATCAGAGTTATCAACATGGCTACCTATTAGAGCTTCCCCATACATCTGAACAAGGCATCTGCCACCTTGTTCTCTATCCCTGGTGTGTACTGGATTTCATAGTCATATCCCAATAACTTTGACAATCATCTCTGGTGCTCCTCTGTTACCATCCTCTACTCCAACATGTACTTCAAACTCTGCTGAGCCATTCTGACAATGAAATGTCGGCCCAACAAATTAGGTCGTCACTTCTGAATGGCTAGCACAATCGCCATCAACTCTCTCTCATAGACTGACTTCAACCTAGCTCTAGCTATCAACAGCTAACTGAAGTAAGCAATGAGTCTGTGGCACTGCATAAGTACTGCTCCCAAACCATATCCTGATGCATCCATCTCTACTTCAAATACCTGTCTGAAATCTGGCAGGGCCAAGACCGATACAATGGTCTTGGTCCTCTTCAATCTCTAAAAAGCTGTTGTGGTCGCCTCCCCCCAGAAGAAACCATCCTTCTTCAACTATTATGTCAGTGGCCATTCGATGGTACTATAGCCCTTTACGGACCTCTTGTAGTAGCCAGAGTCCTGGGAATCCCCTCAGTTCATTGAGATTCTTAGGCATTGACCATCTCAACATAGCCTCAATTCTTGTATGATCCGTAGTTGCCCCCTACTGAGAGACTACATGTCCCAAGTACTCCACACTGGCCTAGGCAAAGCAATATTTCTTCAGATTAGTCCTCAACTGATGCTCTTATAACACCTTTAAAACCTTCCTTAAGAGCTCCCAATGCTCCCCATCTGATCTTTTATAAACCAGAATATCATCAAAAAATACCAGCATAAATTGCCTGAGATAGGGTTAGAAAACCTTGTTCATGAGGGACTGGAAAGTGGCTGAGGTATTAGCAAGGCCAACAAGCATCACTAGGAACTCATAATGCCCTTATGAGTTCTGAAAGCAGTATTCGACACATTCTCTCTTTTCATTCTAATCTGAGGATATCCTGACTTCAGATCTATCTTGGTGAAGATAAACGTTCCACTTAGCTCATCCAACAACTCATCTATTGCTGGAATAATGAACTTGTCTAACACAATTTCCTTATTCAACGCCCTGTAGTCCACATAGAACCTCCAACTCTTTTTCCTTAACCAGTAACACAGGGCTAGAAAAAGGACTCACATTGGGCTTGATAATCCTTGCTTCTAGTATTTCTCTGATCAACTTCTCAATTTCATACTTCTGAAATTGAGGATAGCAGTAGGGCTTGACACTAATGGGTGACACCTTCCCTCAAGGTGATAGTGTGCTCTTGCTCCCTTGGCGGTAGAAATCCCTAAGGTGGATGAAAAACCTCACTGAATTGTTGAATCAATGGTGTATTGAAAGAGGAATGTTCCCACCTTCCTCCAATCTGATCTCTTCCAGCCTCTGTAGCACCACCAGATAATCTTCCCCCACCTCCTATATGCTCCTCAACATGGTTTTAAGTGATACTATGGCTTTGGAGAGCCCTGCATCTCCCATGATCACTACTCTTCTCCCTTCCACCACCAACTCCATCGTCAATGCTCCCCAGTTGACCTTGCTGTTCCCTAATATCTGTAACCAATTCATTCTTAGAATGACATCAGTACTCCCTAACTCCAATGTGAGAAAATTCTCTCTTACCTAAACCCCCTATATGATCTACACTACTCCCTGATAGATTCCCTGGCCTGTCTCCACCTTCCTTGTACCCATCATCACTCCATAACACCTGTATCCACCAATGTCACCCCCAATTGGTCAACAACCCGATTGAAGATGAAATTGTTCGTAGCTCCATTGTCAATCAACACCACCACCTCCCTGTCTACTATTTCCCTCTTCACCTTCATGGTATGACTCGGAGTAAATCATGCCACTGAGTTCAGAGAGACCTCTGCCGCATCAAGATGCAGCTTGACCTCCTCTCTCCCTGTCTCACTCTCACCTCCCTCAGTTTCCTCATCATCACAGACGGTGAGAAACTGAAGAGCTCGGTCCTTGCACTCGTGCCCTGGAGTATACTTCTTTTCACATCTGAAGCATAGTCCCTATGCCTTCCTCTCCTACATCTCCCTCTCCATCAGTCTTTTGAAGTTTCCCCCACATCTTCTGGCTTCTCCCTTGGGCTCTCATGAATGTTGCCCGATGCAGGCCCCTTCGGTGCTAATAGAGTGGTAGTCATCATCCTGTAAAAGCCACCTGAATTGCTGCCTTTGGCTTCCCTCTCCTGGTACCTTTGATCCTCCACCAGTTGTGCTAGCTCTATTGTCTCTCTCAAGTCACAAGGCCTCATGACCCCCACTGCTTCCCGGATCTCAGATTTGAGTCCCTTCATGAAATTTCTCTCCAGAACAGTCTCCGATAGTCGATCCAATCGACTCGCAAGGTACTCAAATCTTTCGCGAAAATCTGCCACTGTGCCTTCCTGTACTAGTGCAAAAAATTGTTCATAGAAGTCCCCTCTCCTGCCAGTTCAGAAACGTTCCAATAAGCATTCCTTGAACTCCTTCCAACTCCATGTGAGCTTCCTCATGTCTCTCAATTAGTACCAAGCCAATGCCTTCCCTAAACCCTAAATCTGGCACATCTCCCCCTCAAGACGTTCTTCCAAAGGATCAACCTTCTTGGCCGCCATCGAACCCAGATTTTTGTTAGACACAAACTCTAGATTTTTACCCCAATAATAGCAAAAATCAGTAGTTGATGGTAAAAATTGATGCAGGAATCAGCCCAAACAGCCCACGAACGCGTGCTCTGATACCAATTCGATAGGAAACTCTTGTAAGATTCAAGAGAAACTTATCAATGATTGATTTTAGCAAATCGTCAACTCAAAATTGAAAGAAATCCAAAGCGAATGGCACAAACGACGTAGTAATTGATGAAATAGCAATGACTATAACAAGATACAATTGATCCTCAATTCGAGAGGAGGATCTTTCTCTCCCAATTCTCTAGACGCTGCTAGAGCCCAAGCACTAAGACACAAGAACATAATTTAGCAAAATAACAAGATAACCCTAATTCTAATTCTCACCTACTTAAAGCAAATCAAATAACAAAATAAATTACAAAACAACCCATGCAACCCTAAATTATGCCATAGCCACCCCCTCCTTTCCCTCCAAAAATCAAATAGTTGGCCCGCCAAGGGGGCCGGCTGTAGCATAGGTGAACCCTTGGTCCGCCTTGAGTAAACTTAGGCCGGCCCTTTGCTTAGGGCCGGCTGGACCGGTCCAAGCATGGACCGGTCTAACAGTATTATCCTTTGCTAAAGATTGATCAAATTGCATGCTTAATAAAAGGTTCCCTCTGTGCTAGCTCAATGATATTTGCCCTATCATCATTGTCATTCTTTTTTTCTTCCTTGAGAAGTATAATCTTTGTTGGCACTGCACTTATGACTAGTTGCATCCTATCTAACAATTCCCCATACTTTATTTCCATATAATAATCTACTTGATTCCCATCGATTTGAGTTTGCTTGGTCCATGGATGTGGGCTCCGAAAATTCGGCTCCGGCCTCCGCTCGCTTTTCTTATTCGGCGAGGGAGTTTTAACGAACTAAGTTCCGAGGTAAATTTTGGAAGGCAGATGGGTTTGTAGATAAGACACTACCCAGAGATTTCGCCCTCATTTTGCGAGGACTTTATGATCTGAGTTCTGGTTTCCTATAGGCGCAAGCCCCTATAGTTAATTACCCCTCCCGATCACGGGAGAGAACTTTCGATTAAGGCTAGTCGTCAATCAGATACGTATAGAATACGTTTTATCTGGCATATAGTAGCAGCAATAGGTTTGGAATGTTGGAAAATGGTTGGAAATTGAAGAGTTGGGTTTGGAAGATTTGAAGATTTGGATTGGGATATTTGAGAAAATTTTATATTTAAAAATAAAAATTTCACCATCTAGCACTTAAAGCGGATGGTGGGGGAATGGATGATGGACCCGATCAAGATCCCATGGTTCCGTCGTCCCGGGCCATCGTGGTCCCTGGTCTACTTAGTCAGAGGAGGTAGTCGACCCAACCTGACAGAAGGATCCTTGTCGGCAGCCATGGGTTGCTTCGTCCAAGGGGACCTTGTAGACCGGGGTTGAATGTTTGTCTAAGGAGACAAATTTGAATCCACCTTAGCTGACAGAGGGCTTTGTGCCCTATCGATCATATCCTATTGATTCATATCTCAAGGATTTAACGCCATTAAGGAGCGTATTGGCTCTGGCCATAACCGCTATCCGTGGTGCCATTTGGCGGCAAAACCACTCGGTTCAGAGGGCCCCGGGTCATAACCGTTTACCTGCAGTGCCATTTGGCGGCGAAACTACCGGTTAGAGGACACGTACCACGTCCTTACTAGCAATAGATCGTTTGAGAATGGATCCTAGTAATATTTTCGACTAGGCATTTAGCTCTTTTGTGAGCTGAAGTAAATTTTGATTTGTCCACCCCGACAAACTGTTGCGGAGGGTGGATGGATTTTGCTTTAAGCGATTGATGGTTTGATTCCATTTTTAAAAATATTGAATTTGGATTTTTGGGATTTTTGTGGAGTTTTTCTGGATTTTTGTGGGTTTTGGATGGAGCTTTGAAATATTTGAAATAAACTTTGGATATTTGGAAGATGTTTGAAAATATTTGGGAACCCCTCCGGTTGAGATCTGCATTCAACACGGTCATCATCGGGGCGTTTGGGGTCATTTCCTTTTTCTAGATTGAACCTTGTCGACTCTATCTACTGGTCGATAGAGGATCGGGTTTCATAGGCTTTGTGCCTTTTGTTCATGAATTTTTCTTGATTTTAGGCTTTGAAGGCCTAAAAAGAATGTATTTAAACAAATACACCGTTCGATACAACCGTGTATTTTGTTAGGTAGTTCGAATCTTGTCGACTTCTATTGATCCGTATAGAAGGATCGGATTCGAACTTGAATTCACTTGTCAACCCGCGCAGCATCCCTAAGCGTCACGTGTGTACCAATAACACGCTCGTCGGGGCCCATGCGGGTTGAGATTGTATTTACTCCTTGTGTACCTATGTGTATACAAACTAAGGTGCACGTGCATGGGTACTTTGAAATAATTATAGACGCCTTCTGTCTGCTAGTACGAATGTTGCAGATCCAGTGGCGTGGCGTTGTAGGTTGTAGACGCCTTCTGTCTGCTTGTATCAGTGTTGCAGATCCGGTGGCGTGGCGTTGTAGGTTGTAGACGCCTTCTGTCTGCTTGTATCAGTGTTGCAGATCCGGTGGCGTGGCATTTTGATGTTGACTCCCCCTTTCTCAATCACCGGGGAAGGATTTTCTGGATTCAGGAGTCAAAGGCTGCTGATTTGGGGAGGACTCCCTTTTTAGGATCTTCAATGTGGCAGACTTGTTATTTCCGGTATTTGTGGGTACCATAGCTGTTTTCTTCTTGAGTATAGAACTAAGAAGAGAATTTGGAACACCAAGAAGTTTGATTCTAATTTGTTCAAACATGTCATCTCTTCTGCCAGGGGGTGTCCTTTTTTCGTACATCGGGTTGCCTTTGTACCCGGCATACTTGAAGATCTTGATCACCATTGTCGTAGGTGATATCTGTACTTGTGTCCACAGTGATTCGTTGTACCTTCAACATACCCACTGTTGTTATCCACAAGTGATTTGTGCTCATTTGTAGGGGACCATTGTACTCACTACGACCTCCTGAAGGTATTTATAGGAGACCCATTGTTGCTAACATCATGCCCACCTATCACCAATCTCAGGTGGGCTTGTTGGGTTGCATTTATTTGTAGGAAGGCGGATCATTCATCATTGGTCTCCCGTATCGCCATCTCAATCAACAGGCTTTTGTAGGGATTGTTGTAGGAGTTCATGCATTGAGGTCTTGTAACATGCTTTGTGTCACTTTTGACCGTTCACATGTTCTTGTTTGAACTCTCTTGCATAGGATTCAAGCCTTGTCCTTGTATGTGTTTGAATCCAAGTCTGAGTTCCAACGTACAAGTTTAAGTCTTTGCTCAAAGTTTTGTTCATCTCATTTGATATCCAAATCAAATGTGAAACTGAGTTCCTTGTTATTCTTAGAAGTTTGGGTTCCTCGTTGTTCATGTTGAGCTTGGATCCAGCTTGAGTTCAGAGTACAAGTTTGAATGGTCTTTTATTCATCCCATTTTCAAATTGAGTTCAAGTCTGAGTTCACTCGAGTTTGAGTTCTATATTCGGATCCCCTGATGTTGCACAGTTCGAGTTTCAAGAACAAGTTCAAGTGCTTTCAAAGTCTTCTGGGATCTTTTGAAGTCCTTGCAAGTTAAGTTTCATGTTCAAATTGATTTGAATTTGGTTCAAGTATGATTTTATTCTTATTTGAGTTTGAACCTTTATAAATCATCTAGAATTTTGGTTCTGATTTAGGTCCACAAGTCATTTGTTCTTGTACAGGTCCTCTGCTCATTTGGTTCAAGTTCCGTACATTTCTGTTCAAGTACATGTCTTATACATTGTTGCTCAAGAAGGTCTTTATATTGTTCAAGTTTCTTGTGCATTTCAGTGAAAATTTCGGCAGTACCCCGGCATATCCCCCGTTTGGGGGAAAATTGGGGAGCTGGGCCTTCCCACCACGCTACTAGAGCGTGTATGGTAGGTGTCCGTAGACACCGCGGCCGTACAAAAATTTCATCCCACCACGCTACAAGAGCGTGTATAGGGCCTTCAGCAGTATCCGTACCAGAACAGCAGTGACGTACCAGAACAGCAGTGACTCTCCCCACCACGCTACAAGAGCGTGTATAGGGCTCTCCCGCCTCGTCGTATGCTTCGCACCGGGCTCCCTCCTACCGTGCTACAAGAGCGCGTATAGGTGGTTCCCCGGTCCGCTGCAAACGTCGAGAATGGGATTTGGAACATCATACCTTTGCGTAGCAGTCGTCGGCGGTGTCGGTGTCGAGGTCGAGGTCGAGGTCCGTCCCCACCACGCTACAAGAGCGTGTATAGGGCCTACCTGCCTCGTCGTATACTTCGCACCGGGCTCCCTCCTACCGTGCTACAAGAGCGCGTATAGGTGGTTCCCCGGTCCGCTGCAAACGTCGAGAACGGGGTTTAAGTTAGAAATGTATACCTTGAAGTCCGACAGACTGGCGGTGTAGGCTCGTAGACCGAGGCGAAAGGGCAAGCATATGTCATTTGCAATTAATTGTTTAATTATAACTAAAGCAATAATTATATTTAATTATAATTAATATTATTTAATTATAATAAATTATACTTAAAAATAATTAAACAATTAATTAGAATTAGTAATAATTAACTATTTAATTATAATTAATCTATTAATTATAATTGATTATAATTAGTTATAACTAATTATAATTAATAATAATTAATAGGAATTAATAATAATTAACAGTTAAATATTATTAATAATAATTAACTACATTTAATTATGATTAATTATAATATATATAATTAATAATTAATTATAATTAATAAAAATAATCATTAAATTAATTATAATTAAAATTAATTAATATAATTAAAATATCTCTCCCTCACTCTCTGTTTCAGAAGATTTACGGGATTTGGCCGGAGTAGCGTATGCAAAGGGAGAAAGTTACCCTCACAGCCGTCGGGCTCCCGTTGTTTCCGAACAAGATGTCGTAGCTTCCAATCCACGGGAAGGGAAAGTTGTCTGAGGAGCGATGTCGAACAGCCAAAAGGAGCCGAAGAAGTAGCGAATGGGAGAAAGTTATCTTCACAGACAGTGAGCTCCCGTTCAAGCTTCCGATCAAAATGTCCTAGTTCTGATCCTACAGGAGGTGTCGTTGAAGGAGCGAGGTCGGACACCAACGGAGTAGCCGGAGCAGCGACGGGATCGGGCGGAGGAGCTACGGTGTTTGGCCAAGACAGCGCACGAAAGGGAGATCGTTAACTTTGCAGCGAGCGGCCCCCGCCGTTGTTTCCGATCACAATGTTGTAACTTCCGATCCAACTGGAATGGAAAGTCGTCGAGCGGGTGAAGTCGAGCAACAGCAAAGAGGCCAAAGAAGCGCACGACCGAGAGAAAGTTATCTTTGCAGCGAGCGGCTCCTGTTGTTACCTCCGATCAAACGTCGCAACTTCCGACCTCTCAGGAAGGTAAAGTCGTGGGTGGAGCGAAGTCGATCGAGAGAGGGAGAGGTAGCGAGAGAGAAAACAAAGTGAAGGAATGAGAGAGAGAGAGCCGGGCGTGCGTAAGAGAGCCGAAGCCCTCTTCTCTTCGACTCTCTATTGACGCAGAGAGATCGTGGGAGAAGAGACATCGACGTGCGAAATGCGGCGACGACGTGCGGGCAGGTACGAAATTTTTTTTTGTTTTCTTTGTTTTGTTTTATACGGCGGCAGGTTAACAAATGCCCCCCAACAAATGTGGTAGGCGTCTGGAGCGGGCCACGTTTGTTGCATGCTGATTGACCCTGTGGATCTCTAGATATCTATTCTAGATGTCACACAAGGATTTTCATTTAGTGGATCTCCAAAAATTGTTTGGATGTCACACTAACTTTCTTTCTCCACTGCTATCTTGAATGTATCCATAGATAGTTGTATCTTATCTTTGTAGATTGACGTTAGTGGATAGCATATGCTCAAGATTTTTCTATCATATGCTTATATTTTGATGAAATTTTAAATATTTATTTGGGGATCTCGGCATGCAGCGCGATGTCGACCCAAATAAATATTTAAATGCCCCCAGTCTTTTAGGGACATTTGTAGATGTCATCCAGGTGCTCAATCTGCAACTTTTGCTTGAGTCCTGAGATTTTGATTCTTCTATCCTGTGCTTTGTGCTGCGGACTTGATGAAGGATTGTCTGATTTGTCTTTGCTGACTTGTCAGAATTTTTATTTTCCTTCTGCCCTTTGCTTCTAGCTTTGGCGGGCTTGATGAAGGAGTAGATGCCAATGACCTAAACCCTTAGGCTTGTATTAGGTCGATGGCGAAAAATCATTGGTCCAGAGCTTTATGCATAGCGGACTTGTTGATGACGGAATTCCCTTAGTTCGGCCTAAGGCTTTTCATGAACTTTGGGATAGTTTTCTTCGGTCCTTTGCTTTGTGCTTTGGTGGACTTGTTGAAGAAAAGTTCCTTCGATCCTCGCTTTGTGCTTGACGGATTTGTTGAAGGATTTGCAGGTTTTAGATTCAGTTGATAGTACCGAACGTAGGTAGTATCTTGATCCTTAACCACTTGAGAAGACTTTAATCTGATTCACTTGAGTTTATCAGATCGGGAGAGCTGGGATTTGACAGCTCTTCGTCCTCTGGTTGCTGAGATGGGGGTTCCTCTACTATGGCCTTTCTTATGGCTTGTTGAGTAGATGGAGCTGCCAGCGATCCGGCCATATTTGGGCTTGTTGGATCCGACCTTTTACACCCATTCAGGCTTTAGACTTGAGCTATGGGAATTGCGTTCCCCAATGCTGATTTTGTTGAAGTTGGTAGATTTGAAGTCATCATTCATGGTTTTGGATTTTGGAGCCTACGAACATTCAGTAGTTGCTCGAGACTCATTCTTCCATTGGAACTTTGATTCTCCAGTCGTTTTGGAGAACTTTGTAGACTACGATCACTTGAACTTGTCGAGTCAAATTTGCCTTCGTTCTTCCTTCAGTTCCTGCTGACGGGTTGACGAAGTGGGGGTTCCGCTACTACGGCCGTTCTTATGGCTTGTTGAGTAGACGGAGCTGCCAGCGATCCAGCCATATTTGGGCTTGTTGGATCCGACCTTTTACTCCCGTTCAAACCTTAAGCTTCAGGCTGTTGAAAGACTTCAAGCTTTTTCGGCTCAATTTGTATGAGTGTGTAGCCACAAAAGTCTCTTTCTTGACCTTTGAGTCTTGGTTTTGTTGGAGAAGGTGTTGTCTCGATCTTTAAGAGATCACCTGCATAGGCTTTAAAAAAGAAGTCTTTGTATTCTTTAGCACAAAGTAGCATTTGAATTGATAATTTTAAATATTTATTCGGGGATCTCGGCATGCAGCGCGATGTCGACCCGAATAAATATTTAAAATGCCCCCAGCCTAACAGGAGAATTTTGAAATGTATTCTCATAACATAAGAGAGTTTCAAAATATGAAATGTATATGCTAATAAACAGACATGAAAGCATAATACACTAAAGATAGCATTTCATGCGTAGTATTTCTTCAGATAACGACCATTGATCGGCGGCATGGGCCTTTGACCATTCAGATCGATAAGTTGATAAGCTCCTCCTTGAAATACCTTTTCGATGACGAAAGGTCCTTCCCAATTGGATACGAATTTGCCACCGATTTTTCTATGCGGGATTATTGGCCTTCTCTGCACCAGGACCAATTCTCCTTCTTGAAATGATCGAGGACGCACCATTCGATCAAAGGATTTTGTCATTCTTGCTCGATAGATCTCCAGGTTCTGCTGAGCTTGTAACCTGATTTCATCGAGTGCATCGAGCTCCTCCATTCTTAGACGAGCATTTTGTTCTTGAGTCAACTCATTCTGGACAGCAACTCGAAGAGATGGAAGTTCAACTTCTAGTGGCAGTACAGCTTCAACTCCAAATACTAGAGAGTAAGGAGTGGCTTTAGTTGGCGTTTTGTAAGTTGTACGATACGCCCATAGCGCTTCTGCCATCTTCGTATGCCACTCTCTTTTGTTCTTGGAGAGAATCTTTTTTAGCAATTTCACTAACGTTTTGTTGAAGGCTTCAGCCAAGCCATTTGCTCTTGGATAATATATAGAGTAATACCGTCAATCGATTTTGTGCCGATCAACGAACTTATAGATTTTTGTACTTTTAAATGCAGTTCCATTGTCTGAAATTATGCGACGTGGCACACCAAATCTGTAGACGACATTATGGGTGAAGAAGTTGATCACATGCTCGGACGTAACTTCTTTAAATGGGACTGCTTCTGCCCACTTTGAGAAGTAGTCGGTTGCTGCCAAGATGAAGCGGTGTCCTGCTGATGACGGCGGATCTATCGGCCCAATAATATCAGTACCCCAACATTCAAATGGCCAGGATGCTATTGTAGGGTGCAGCGGATTTGGCGGTTGATGTATAACATCACCGTGGATCTGGCACTCATGGCACCTCTTAGCATGATTGATACAATCTCTGACCATGGTCGGCCAATAGTAGCCCATTCTTTTAATTTTGATTGCCATCTTGGGACCTGATTGGTGTGCTCCACAGAGTCCTTCATGAACTTCTGCCATAACTTTATCAGCTTCTTTGGTCCCTAGGCACCTTAGCCACATTTGATCGAAAGCACGTCGATACAATGTGTTGTTGACAAATGCATATCGTAGCGCTCTCTTCTTGATTTGAGCAGCTAGTGATTTGTCTGTTGGCAATTTACTTTCTTTAAAGTAATCAATGAAAGGCAGTCTCCAGTCATCTTCTTCCTCGACATCTAGACAATGCCACCATGATTCTGAAGTTTGACTGGCCTTTCGTCTTTTCTTAGGAACTTGATGTTCTTCAAGTTGATCTTCGAGATCAACTGGTTGGGGAGGTTGAGGATCAACTGGAGTTGTATCCTGCTGGCTTGAATTTGGTATTCCCTCTGCCTGCGGGAATTGTAGTAATGCTGGCTCTAAGATCCGTCGATTGTGCACCATAATTATTATAGGCCATTCGTCGTCCATATTCGCCATTTCTTTAGCCAATTTGGCAAGAGAATCGGCTTTGGCATTTTGACCTCGGGGAACTTGAGTTAGTTTGACAATTGGAATTTGCTTCATAAGGTCAAGAACTCGCCGATGATAACAGGCCAACTCGAACTTGGTGATTTTGTAAACTCCCAGCACTTGATTTACAACAAGTTGAGAATCACCGAAGATTTGGAGATTTTGAATTCGGACATCGATTGCAATCTCCAATCCTGCTATTAGGGCTTCATATTCAGCCTCATTATTGGTCCGAGGTTCAGTCAAACTGAATGAAAATCTCATTATGCCTCCCTCGGGTGCTACGAAAATGATTCCAATTCCGGCTTGAGCCTTTTCGAGATTTGGAGGCCGAGCACGCTTCATTGACGATGCACCGTCAAAGTACATTTCCCATACTCGTAGCATCTCATCTTCTTCAACGTTCATGATCTGCTCGTCAGGTAGATCATCGTTGAGCGGTGAATCTGCAGAGATAGGATGTGCTGCAAGAAAGTCTGCTAACACCTGCCCTTTCACTGCCTTTTGAGGGACATATGTGATATCAAACTGCAGGAGTATCACTGCCCACCTTGCCAAACGACCTGTCAACGCTGGTCTTGTCATCAAGAACTTCAACGGATCGATCTTTGATATCAAGGTGATTTTGTGAGACAACATATAATGGCGGAGCTTCTGCACTGCGAAGATCAGGGCCAAGCAATGCTTCTCGATTGGAGAGTAGCGGGTTTCTGCTCCTATCAACCTCCGACTGATGTAGTAGAGTGCATTCTCCTTGCCTTCTTCATTATGCTGGGCCAATAATGCTCCGAGGGACTCTTCTAGTGCTGCCGTATACAGTATAAGAGGCTTTCCCGGGATTGGCGCCGCGAGAATAGGAGGATTCAACAGATATCTTTTGATGCTGTCAAATGCTTCTTGGCACTCTGCGTCCCATTTGAAACGGACATCTTTCTTCATTAGTTTTGAAAATGGCTGGCACCTACCCGATAGATTTGATATAAATCTCCGAATTAAAGCCAGTTGTCCTTGTAAGGAGCGGAGTTGTCGAAGGTTCTTTGGAGGTGGCATCTCCACGATCGCCTTGATCTTGTTGGGGTCGACTTCGATGCCTCGATGTCGAACAACGTACCCTAGGAATTTCCCTGAGGATACCCCAAATGCACATTTGAGAGGGTTCATCTTCAGATCATATTTTCTGATTCTTTCGAACACGATCCTCAAGTCATGAAGGTGGTCTTTTCGGCCTATGCTTTTAATGACCAAGTCATCTACATAGCATTCGACTTTCTGATGAATCAAATCATCAAATATACGAGTCATCGCCCGCTGGTAGGTAGCACCAGCGTTCTTCAGGCCGAAGGGCATGACTGTGTAGCAGAATATGCCTATAGGCGTTCTGAATGATGTATGTCTTTCATCTTCCTGCGCCATTTTAATCTGATTGTAGCCTGACGATCCATCCATAAATGAGAACATATCGTAATTGGATGTATTGTCAACTAGAAGCTCTGATACTGGGAGCGGAAAGTCATCTTTCGGGCATGCCTTATTGAGGTCCCTGAAGTCGATGCAGATACGAATCTGGCCATTTTTCTTCTTTACAGGGATGATATTGGCAATCCAGTCAGCATATTTTTCTTCACGAATAAAGCCTGCTTCTATGAGCTTCTTCGTTTCTGCAATCACCTGTTCTTCAATCTCCAATCTCATTCTCTTTGGAGCTTGTTTGACAGGTACTGCATCAGGCTTGATTGCTAATCTGTGAACTGCCACATCAGGGGATAAGCCAGGCATCTCAGCATATGTCCAGGCAAAGCAGTCCCTGAATTCACATAGTAACTCTTTTATTTCTTCTACTTGATCTGTTGATAGAAGAGAACTAATGAAGGTTGGGCGAGGGTCTTCCTCAGTTCCCAAGTTGACTTCTTTTAGCTCATCCATAGTTGCTGCCTGCCCACCATCTTCTAGTTCTTTTGGTGCAGGTTCAGCTTCTACGGGTTGATCATCATAAGCATTGGTTTCGTATGCTTCTTCAGCACCATCATCATCGGATTTGATTTCTCCACATGTGATCGCCCGACAAATCTCCTTCCGGAGGAATTTTCTTTTGATGAATCCAATACCTTTATATGCGTCTGTATCCTTTCGTCGTAATGGACGCTGACTTCTCCCATACCAGAGGCCCAAGCTTGTACGGAGTTGTCGTTTGGTAGTAGGAATATTGATTTGCTTTCGTAGCATTCTTTGAATATTTTTGGTATTGAATTTGGGTAGCCTCGTAGGAAATAATTCCTCGGAGTCGATGAGCATGCAATCCCAGTCATGATTCTCCTCTTCATGAACTCCCGTGGAATATAACACATTCTTTGGCACAGTCCCATTTTTACGGGGAGGCAGATAAAGAGTGGGGAGTTCTTCAATTTTATGAACCTCGCGCGAAATGATTTCCTTGAAATGTTGCAAGGGAACACGTGTGACTACGAGTACGCTGTCTGAAATCAACAGACTGTCTATTCTTCTAGAGAACACACTCTGCACTGAGTTCATGTAGATTGAGTCGTAGTCATAATCATCATTTGAAAATTCAACCTGCATACTCCATTCATCTGTGGACTGGCATATTTTTTGAGATTTGGCAGGAGTAACATTATCTTCATCCGTGTCACTCCCAAGATGAGGTACATTCTTCTTTTCTTTAGGAATGATTGATGCTTTAGGAAGAGTTGGCGTCGTTTTCTTTCTTCCTACACGCTTCTTCTCATCTTCTTGCTTGGGTTTCTTTGCAGTGTTTGAATTTGATGCCTTAGCCTCAAGAGAACTTGATGACTTTTGCTTCTTTGGCATGAAGTACTTAGCATTTTCGTAAATTGTTACTTCATGTACTGCAAAGGGCTGAATATCACCAGAAATTCTGAATTCTTCTCCTTCTCTGAGATACTTCATGCACTGGTGTAATGTTGAAGGGACAACGCCATATTCATGCAGCCAAGGTCGACCCAATAGCGCCTTAAATGAGGTGTCCGCATCAATCACATGAAATTTAGCTTCCGTATGGAGTTCCCCAAATAAAAAGAGGAAGAATGAACGAACCAAGAGTTTTCTGCCCTTTCTCGTTAAAACCATGCACCATCAACTTGTCTTGCCCAAGATGTTCCACATCGAGGCAGAGGGATCTCAGTGCCTTAAGGCTCATAAGATTTACAGAAGATCCGGGATCAATCAAAATTCGACTGATCATCATATCGTCACTCTCTGCCGTAACATACAATGGGCGATTGTGATCTGCCGTTCCAAGCATCATATCATCCTCAGCAAAGGTGATGAGGGGCTCATTTCGAGCTTGCAAGACTTCCGTCAAATTGCGTTCAGCAAAATATGCCTCATATCTTTCGGGATCTCTGAGAGCTTGGATCAAAGTTTCTCGAAGGTCTTTAGACATCAAGAGGGCATCATATATGCTGAGTTGTGCTGGGATCTTCCTCAAGTGGGATAAGATATTGTAATCTATCCCCTTAGATGAAGTCTTTTTCTTCTTGGAGTCATTTAGGATAATATCTTCATTGACAATTATCTCTTTTCCTTTATCTTTGTTAGGAATCCCCTTCTTTGGTGGAGGCGGCAGTACCTTGCCACTCCTCAACTGCACCTGGGCCACCTCATCTGATTCAGACTTGTTTGATGAAGCATTCTCTTCAGAGTCAGCCATTGTTGTGTCTGGGGATTCATCTGTAGACTCGGAATCGTCTCCCAACTTCACTTGTTTCATTTGTGATTCTATACTTGGGTCTGAATCTTCATCATCTGGAAAACATAGATCTTCTGAACTGAATTCCATTGATGACACCATCAGACAAAATTCAGGGGCCGCTTCTTTAGCGTATTTCTCCCTTTCTGATATTTTTAAAGTCGTTGAGATGACTCAACATATCTCCGTAGGAAGAGATTCATCATCAGCTTCTTCCACCTTTTCATCTATTTTAAGCTCTTTCATAAAATCACCGAGCTTAATAGGCCTCCTGACAGTTTGGTAATATTCACCCAAACTATCAATAGCCTTTTGAGTTGCAGTCTTCTTCGCCATAGACTTCTTCAACTTGGCTTTCTTCTTAGAAGACTTTGGCTTTGCTTTGCAGGATTTTGACGAGCTAGCTTGGCCAGGTTGTTGTTTAGAGGTGGATGCTTGTGATAGAGGCAACCATTTTAGATTCAGCACCGGCTCAGTAGGGGACTTCCACTTGACACCAGGAACTCCTTCTAACTGTTTCAGCATTTTTGATGTCTTCTTGGAGATCACAGTCTCCCATTGTTCCTCTTGGATAGATTTTTTCATTTTTTCTTTAAGCGGGAGTACGGAAGAGGACGTGACTACCCGGGTGGATTCTTTTCTGGGACGAACCAACACATTATCTGATAATGTAAGTTCTCCCCTCTTGTACATCTTTTCTAACCAATCTTTGATGACATAACAATCTTCAATTGGATGGCTAACTACCCGATGATATGGGCAGTAGTTTGGGTCGCCACTGTGTTTGGACTCTTCAGGTCTTTTGCATTCTGGCAACTCCAGACCATTCTTGAGTGCTTGTCGGAATAATTTGGCAAAACTTTCCCTCTTGAACGAATATTCTTTATTCATTTTCTCCTTGAGGGAGGGGAACGTTCTATCACCAGTTCCTGTGATCTGCCTCTGGCGCTCTCCTCCACTAGGAAAGGCTCGAGGTTTGTCATTTCCTCCAAGAACCAACTTTGGTTGAGGGTTTGGATTGTAAGCTTGCTTTGATTTTTCTTCATATTGCATCGGCTGCTTTCCTTTATCCACATTATATACTACCTTTTTACCTTTATCAGGTCTAGGAGGGAATGCGGAGTAAACATCATTTCTTTTAGCATCAGGAGCTTTAGCCTTTTTGGATTTATCAGGGTAGCTTTCAGACTTTGATAAGTTTAACTTCTCAAATTTTGCCACCCTATCCAACAGATCTTGGAAAGTAGTAATTGAAGCCATGCATAAGAAGGGTTGCATTTTATCATCAATGTTTCTCATCAGCAATTGAACTGCATGTTCTTCTTCTAGTTCCTGCTCGCACTTCATGCTGAGATTGCGCCAGCGTGTTATGTATCTCGTTACTGATTCATCCTTTCTCCTTTTATCAAGGGCAAGATCAGCAATGGTAGTCTTCTCTATTGCACTGGCAAATCTTTTCACGAACAAGGCCTCTAATTCTGCGAAGGTCTTCAGAGAATCATTTGGCAGCTCGGCATACCATTCGAAAGCAGTTCCACTCAAGCTGCTTACGAATTGCCTGAATAGCAGAGCATCATTACCTCCTGTATTTCCACAGGTTGCTTTGAACTGCGCCAGGTGCTGTCTGGGATTTTTATTGCCATCGAAGATATTGAACTTCGGCACAGAATATCCCTTTGGATATGGCACCTGATCGTACACAGCCGGGTACGGGCGACCTTTTCCTACCAATTTCTTTGCTTGCTCAGCAGCTATAATGGCCTTAATCTTTTCACTGATTATGCCTTCCAACTGCAATGCAGTTACAGGTTCAGAGGCATTCGCCACATTTTGGGGAGTGTGTTGGCGGGTTGGATCATTAGTTTCTTTGCCACCTTCAAGTACACCTTTCACTCCTGAGGCTTGAGGCGCTTGAGGGTTTTGAGAATTAGCAGCTTGGTTGACGGGTTGAGCCGGTGCAGGGCCCACAGAAGTGGTCTTCTGCATCATTTCCATCATAGCCGTCATCTGAGTCATCATCTCAGTCATTTTATCATTTAACTGAGAGATTTCTCTGTCTTTCCTTCGCATCTGTCGCCTCATCTGATTTCTCATTTCAGCGAGTGTGATGTCTTCACCTCCGAAGGGATTTTCTCCAACCTCTTCTTCTTCCTCATCTCCTTCTTCTGAGGAGCGAGCACTTTGGCTAGCAATGGATCTAGCCCTGTGGCGACGTCGATAAACACGTACGCGCGGCTGTGATTGTTGGTCTTCTTCATCACCATCATCATCTTCAACATCAATGTGGCTGACCATACGAACCATTTCGATCTCCATAGTATCATCATCGTCATATTCTTTTTCATCTTCTCGTACCTGAATTTCTGAGCGGCGTCGCCACTGAATTTCAGGCTCTTGACTTGGAATGATTACTTCTTCGATCTGCGGACTACGATCGAAATGAACTTCCTCTTTGGCTGAAGTAGGAGAATGACGGGATCTCCTGGAAGACTCTCCAGGATGTCGACCGTCCATATAATTGTCGTCATTATGAGCCTTCTTTCGGACCCATTTATGACGAGTTTTGTTGGCAGGGGCGGATCTCCGGGAGACAGCTCCGGATGTCACGCCTGGTCTATCTTTTTCTTCAAAAATCTTTTCCTTTCGAGGCTTCGGCCTCCAAACTTGTTTGCCTTTCTACTGGGCCCTTTCGGCGACGGATTCCTGGACATGTGATCCAAGTGTCACGCCCCGATGTGCTTCCCGCGGAACTTGGCGTTGGTAATTTCTTTGTTTGGCTATCACAACAGACGATAGCCTCTCTCTTGGAGGAGTTCTTCGGGCCTCAACAATCAGTGGCCTCTGGAACTTCTTTTTCATTAACCTTTTCTCCTTGACTGTCTTCAGTACACGGTGTACCCGGGCAGACAGACGTTCAGGCTCTCTTATCTTCTGAGGGGCTGGAACTTCAGGTCGACGCTCCCAAAAAGATTTCTTGAGCTCACCAGAAGAGCTATTTCTTTTTATCCACTTTAGATTGGCGAACTTATTCTGAGTGGGGATATTGATCTTTGATTCTGGTGCTGGCAGATTGGAGGGATGGACTGGTACAGGTAACTGCTGAGCTCGCAGCTCTGCATTTCTCTTCCTCCTTTGCCTTCTAGTAAGCCTTCCTCCAGAAGAGGAAGCTTCAGTTTCATACCTCCCAGGTGCAACAGTCTCTCTGGGTAGGGCGGTGGTGTTTGCAGTCACCACAGAGATCTTTCTTCCAGTGACAACCCTCTTTGCAGTAAGGGTCTCAGGTTGGGATAGTCTTTCAAAGACAGAAGTTTTTCCTTGAGCAGTACCTCTGGCAGCAGTCCTTGCAGAATAGGATCTTCCAGAAAGTTCTTCTGAGTTTACACCGTACACAGGAACGGCTGCAGCCTTTGCAGTAGCTGCTGAGAATTCGAGCCCACCAAAGTGGATGGTGGCTACAGTATTTCCAGTTTCAATGACAGCATTCGCCAGTTGAATTCTGGCTCCTCGTCCCAGTTGGACGGTCATTGGGGTGTCCTGCATTTCCATTCTACAAAAATGAAAGACAGGAGTTAGTGATCAGAATTGATACATCACCCCACGCTTTCTTAACAAAGAAATAACGCAGAACCAACAGTAGAAGCAGGAAAGTTAGCATGGAATTAAAAATCCTGCTAAACGAATTTCTATTGATCTTATTTAAAAGATTCATTTTCAGGAACTTTCAGTAATGGATCTTTGGACATAAAAACCAAATGTCACATCCTGATGTTCACCATATAGAGCATAGCATTTTGACTGCTACTATAACATTTATATGACTAGCCAAAGATGGAAAGAGAAACCATTCCCCAGCGGAGTCGCCAGAAATCTGTGGGCTCCGAAAATTCGGCCCCGGCCTCCGCTCGCTTTTCTTATTCGGCGAGGGAGTTTTAACGAACTAAGTTCCGAGGTAAATTTTGGAAGGCAGATGGGTTTGTAGATAAGACACTACCCAGAGATTTCGCCCTCATTTTGCGAGGACTTTATGATCTGAGTTCTGGTTTCCTATAGGCGCAAGCCCCTATAGTTAATTACCCCTCCCGATCACGGGAGAGAACTTTCGATTAAGGCTAGTCGTCAATCAGATACGTATAGAATACGTTTTATCTGGCATATAGTAGCAGCAATAGGTTTGGAATGTTGGAAAATGGTTGGAAATTGAAGAGTTGGGTTTGGAAGATTTGAAGATTTGGATTGGGATATTTGAGAAAATTTTATATTTAAAAATAGAAATTTCACCATCTAGCACTTAAAGCGGATGGTGGGAGAATGGATGATGGACCCGATCAAGATCCCATGGTTCCGTCGTCCCGGGCCATCGTGGTCCCTGGTCTACTTAGTCAGAGGAGGTAGTCGACCCAACCTGACAGAAGGATCCTTGTCGGCAGCCATGGGTTGCTTCGTCCAAGGGGACCTTGTAGACCGGGGTTGAATGTTTGTCTAAGGGGACAAATTTGAATCCACCTTAGCTGACAGAGGGCTTTGTGCCCTATCGATCATATCCTATTGATTCATATCTCAAGGATTTAACGCCATTAAGGAGCGTATTGGCTCTGGCCATAACCGCTATCCGTGGTGCCATTTGGCGGCAAAACCACTCGGTTCAGAGGGCCCCGGGTCATAACCGTTTACCTGCAGTGCCATTTGACGGCGAAACTACCGGTTAGAGGACACGTACCACGTCCTTACTGGCAATAGATCGTTTGAGAATGGATCCTAGTAATATTTTCGACTAGGCATTTAGCTCTTTTGTGAGCTGAAGTAAATTTTGATTTGTCCACCCCGGCAAACTGTTGCGGAGGGTGGATGGATTTTGCTTTAAGTGATTGATGGTTTGATTCCATTTTTAAAAATATTGAATTTGGATTTTTGGGATTTTTGTGGAGTTTTTCTGGATTTTTGTGGGTTTTGGATGGAGCTTTGAAATATTTGAAATAAACTTTGGATATTTGGAAGATGTTTGAAAATATTTGGGAACCCCTCCAGTTGAGATCTGCATTCAACACGGTCATCATCGGGGCGTTTGGGGTCATTTCCTTTTTCTAGATTGAATCTTGTCGACTCTATCTACTGGTCGATAGAGGATCGGGTTTCATAGGCTTTGTGCCTTTTGTTCATGAATTTTTCTTGGTTTTAGGCTTTGAAGGCTTAAAAAGAATGTATTTAAACAAATACACCGTTCGATACAACCGTGTATTTTGTTAGGTAGTTCGAATCTTGTCGACTTCTATTGATCCGTATAGAAGGATCGGATTCGAACTTGAACAATATTGGACTTTGTCATCAAGATGTGGAGATTTCAAGATGGTGTGATGATGCATGTGCATGATTGTTTTGGGGATCTCTAATTCTTCATCAAGCTGCCTTCGAGCATTGTTGGATATCCACGAGAAACTGTCAGACGTCGTCGTTGTCGAGCCTTCGAAGTAACTGTATCAAAAGATATTTTCTTTAAATAAATATAATCATATAAGTTTTACTAGTTCATATGGAAATTGAGGAGCACATCTAAGAAATTTGGTTGGCTTTGACATTCTTAAATTAAATTTGCCCAACTCAGCTAACATAGTGGGATGTGATCAAAGCATGATCCAATGAAGTAAAAAATCAACCTACGCCCAGCAAATGAACAAAGAAATATTTGATGTAGAACATACATGCGAAGATGAATTACTTTAAGGAATTTGCACGCTTAATATTCCTAGCATGGTTTAAAATTGCGCAATATGAGGCTCGCCTTGAGGCCCGCCTTTGCGCAATTCCAGTAAAAAATGCCTCGATGCTTACGCCTCGAGTTTTTTTTATGAGGCTTGCGCCTCAACTTGGTTGAGGCTCGCCTTGAGACCCGCCTCGCCTCACTGGCATGAGGCTTACGCCTCACACTATATATATTAAAACTTACATAAATCTTGAAGTAAATGCCCAACATTGGACTCTATAGGAGAGGAGGAAGGGAGAGAGCAATTCATCATAATGATGATTCAAATGAAGAACCCCTTAGTGATGATAGTGCTGATGACTTATGAGTTCTTATGTGATATGTCATTGCTATTTATTTTTGGAAATTTGAATTATATGTTAATGAAAAGAATACTGGATTTGGGAAAGATAGAATTTTGATTTGAACTATATTTCATGTTGTCTTATTATTTGAATATTTTGATTTCACATCATATCTTATGATTTTTTATATTTTATATTATTCTCTCATTAGTTTATAAAAAATTTTATCATTTTATATTTACGCAATCTTTTGATTTTGAGGCTTACGCCTCAAAACGCCTTGAGGCTTACGCCTTGCCTCACGAATGAAAAACGCCTCAATACCCGAATACGCAATTTTAAACATTGATTCCTAGAACAAATAATTATATCTTATGGTGAATTTAAACGATGCAATAAAACACATAGAGCGGTAAGAAAAGCTTAGGCCGAATCACACGCGTAAAAGTTTAGATCAGAAAACAATCAAGTTAATCTAACATTGCATAAATGATTAGTTTCAACAATAAATCCCTATGCTAACAATAAGATTAGTCACTAAGAAATATCCCTCACTCAACTCTCCAATAGTACTAAGTTTTAGCGGAGAAGTATTGATACTATTCTCATGAATCTACTAAGACCACTATTGAGAACAAATAGGAAGATATGTAATTTGGAAGAGGGGTTCACCTTTGTCGGGAGCACTAGAACCTGTGGGCAACAGATGAAGACCTTTCGAGGCGGGGATGCAAATGGGGAAGTTGCTGAAATCACTGGACAGCGACCAGCAGGTATTGCCTCTGGAGAACTCTGGACAGCAGGTAGAATCTGTCCAGAAATCTTTGGACAGCAGTGGAGACTTGCTGGAACCTTTGGGCAGTAGTTAGGAGGTCTTCCTGGGCAGCTTCTTTATGGATTTGAGCCCTCCTATATAGAGGACAGCAAGCTGGAATTGCAAGAAAAACTCTGTAACAGCCTTAGAATTCTCTGGACAGCAAAATAACTCCAGCTGGAGCTCTACTTCAACAGTCACGGGAAGGATTTGAACGAGTAACCAGTGGAGGAGGGAGGGGGATCGAATGACCGGCTAGAGTAGGGAGGGGCGGCACAACTTTGGGCTAGATTTTGGATTCAATAGGTAGGAGACCAAAGAGGGAAAACCTGAAATATGTTTCAGAATTTTCGAATTGGGAATTAGGAGGGGATTTGATTTGAACTTCAAATCCCAAGTAATTAAGGAGAATAAAGAGGTGGCTGATTTGGGGGAGAAGATTGGGTTTGATTTGGAAGGAAATAATTAAGCAAGAGGGAAGAGTGGCCAGCCATATGGGGGGAAAGGATAAGGTGTCTAGGTTCAACGTATGGGGGCCCACGGATTCAATCAAGGATTTAAATCAAATCTGAATTTTAATTTCAGATTTCATTGAATGAGGGGGTTTCCTAATCGGCGTTGATTATTAAAGAAGGTATTTGAAATTCAAATATTTATTGAATCCAAATGAATGCACCTTCTTAATTGAGAGAGGTTATTTTCGGAAAGTATTTAACGTAGGTTCGAATTTTGAAATTCAAAATCCATGAGGCGTTGGGAGAGTTTTATGGGAAGTGTTTTATGAGTTTCCAAAACAAGCTTGGCCAATTAGGAGGGAAAATAATGAGTCATCTCTAAATTGAATTTAGATTGGATTAAAAATTTGAAAACTTTCCTTAATTGGATTTTGCAAATAAGGAAGGTTTTTGAATTTCAAAATTTCCTAACTCTTTTCTTTATTGCAAGAGCCAATTTAGGGAGTCATTATGATTATTTTAATCATCATAATGATTTTAGGTGTAGGTGGGTTCGGCGGTCAAGAGGGAAGATGCAAGTTCAGCTTTGGGTGGAGGTGGTTAGGAGCTAGGACGATGGGTGGGATTGTGGAAGGGGAATTTGGTGGGAATCAAGGGGTATTTTGGTGGCGGCATGAAAGTGGAGGGATGACAAGAAATCGGTGGGAAATAGACGGAGATATAATAGAAAATGTAAACGAAGACCACGAGCCACAAACTCTTCCAATGATTGGTGAGTATTGCGTTTGCTCACCTTGAGCTCTCTATCCCTTCTCTCTATTGCACTCACAAGAAGAAGAAGAAGAAGAAGAAGAAAAACACATCAAATCATCATCTCAAAATACAAAACAACTAGCCTATAAATAGGCCTCATGAAAAGAAAAGAAATAAAAGACTAAAATGCCCTTCGGGCTACAATATTACATGACCACTCCGTAAGGGTATAAAGGGAAAAATAACAATATAAAATAAACTAGTACAAAAAACATATAAATAAATAACTCAAGATCATAGCCGTTGATCTTCGATGTCCTCATCAATATTGCTTTCAACCCTTTGGTACGTGTAATAAAATCAGAAACCTCAACCTTATTTTGCCAATGAGATTGGAAGAATTGGTAGACTTTTCTTCCTCAAAAATAATGAAAGAATGCATTTATCCACGATATAGCCATTCAATTTTGAGGAGCTTAGCCCAACCGGGAATCAAAGAAAAATGGAACTTGGAGAAATTTATCGACACAATGATCAACAGATGATTTAGTATATCAATGTTTATTGGTTAAATAAGAGCCAGTCAACTCTTGAAATGGCTTTTGCGTAAAAGCATAACTCATCTATAAGGAAGGAGTTGGGGAGTCAAGTTAGGACTTAAAAAAGCAAATTCATCATGTATCCCTAAGAGTTTCCTGACAGCACAAAGATCTCATTCATTAAGGGCACTCAACCCCATTTTTGTAGAGATAAAGTGTAGGGGAGTTTCAGACGTCTATATTAAGTTTGAAATTGAAAGTGCTGAAACCCTAGGAAAAGAAAACTGTCAACCTTATTTTGTTAAACAGATTGAGAGCCAGTCTTATGTGATAATCTTCATGCGCAAATGATATAAGTAAATAATGAAAATTGTGGCATGCTAATATGCATATTATAGGATATTAATGAAAACATAGAATCAATTCCTAGACGTTGAAATGATAAAAGGAAATTGAAAGTAGATAAAATACACTAATATGATGTGCTATGACAATCTTTTGAAAAATATAACCTAAATAGCTTAAAGTTTAGTTGCAATAAATTATTCTTTTAGGATGGGTACAATAGGTGGAAATTGAATATTAAATTTGCTTTAAGCCTGTTGTTGTTAATAATTTTACTAAAATGTTGACACAACCTGATTTTCTCTATAAGTCTTTCTTTATGAGTCTGTGAGCCAAGGAACCAAGAAATAAAAATAAAATCAACTTCTATTTGATTCGTTAAAATAATTCCATTCAAAAGTACTTTGGGAGTTAAGTCATCATGTCCTTAAATTAGTTTTTCAAGTTTATTAGGCATGATTTATTCATTCAAATATTAAGGGATCGATTCAATTTTTTATTAGATATTCATATTCATATTCAAGCATAGATTCAATTCTTGTTAAAACTAACGATTAATACTAAAAATACATTCTTGTTGTAGTTAGGTTCAAATATGTTCACACATTCAATTTTAGTTTTAAAATTAGGTTTAAAGAAATTTTAGATTAAAAACTAATCTCATTATCAAATTATATTTCTAATTTAGATTGCATCTCTTACCGGATTTTAGGTTTTAAGTTCATTTTCAAGGCTAGATTCAATTTCTTAAAAAAATTCATGTTTCAATATAATTTCGTGCTCAATTTCAATTTCAGAATAAAGTTCATAGGCTCGACTGTAGATCCAACAATTAGATTTGTTTCATGAGTAGGCTTTCTACTGTAGATGCAGATTGGGATCCACTAAAATCACATGCAGATTTATATTTTAACTACATATCCATTTTTTCATATGATATTATGAACTAAAATTCTTGCAGCTAGAGCAGCTAAGGTATATTTGACAGACTTTAGAGGAGATGATAATGATTGTTTTAGAGGCATTTTTTAAAGTTGTAATAGTTCTAACTGAAAATTCAAAGATTTGTAGAAAGCCGTTTGCGAACATTTTTTAGTGGTGTAACTTAACTCATTCATAATCCGTTGCTTAAGTTCTTTGGCGGAACAAATAATGCTAACAAAATAGTCTCGGCACAAACGGTGCTTAGCTACTGTATTAGTAAACCTATCATAATGTGCAAACACGTTTCAATCATTTTGTTTGCAACTCTTAAACTGATTGTCTCGTTCACTGAATGGAAAATATTTCCTCTTAAGGTGATAGTTTTAGAAATTTGATATTTGACCTACCATCTGACCATCTGTTCCCTCCTCGCCTACGCGAGCTCACCGGGCCGGGTCGTGACAAAAGAATGAGGAGACCGAATAGAATTCGGTCCCTTTAATTCCCTTTAGATGACCAAAAGTCAAAAAATGCCCTCACTTAAACATTCCAAGCTTAAGTAAACACTAGGGGTACTTTGGGTATTAAGAGACTTCTCTAATTTTTATTTCCTAAATTAAGCAAAATTAAATGCAAGTTTTATACATCAAATTTCTTAGAATTTTGCGTAAATTTTATAAAATTAATCCCGTCGAAATCCGAAAATTTTGAAAAATTCACTTAAAACTCATCGCGACACTTTGAAAAGCGTGCGAGATCTAAAACGGTATTTTTCCGGTTTTCATTTCCTCTCTTTCAAAATCAAACAAGTGGTAACGTTCAAATAAATCTTCTAATTTATCAATCCTAATTATTATCTAATTTGAAAACTCATTAGATTTCTACCCCAATTAAAATTAGAATATAATTTTGGATATAACAGTCATGTTGTTGTCACACACTTACATAATCCAACCAATTTTGGTTAAATTGCAGCTTTTATTATCATTTTTTTTAAATTAGCCAGGTTATTATGCCTACTTCAAATTGACATGATATTATATCATCTGATATCAATTTGATATAGGAAGTTTTATGGTCTAGTCGTCTAGGATTTATTAATATAATCTTAGGATGAGATACACAAAAGGTGCTCATAAACGATCCAAATTCATAGTCAATCAATTGTTAAATCTCTTTTGATGTTAATTAGAAACCCAGATATTACTCCAAATGGCAATTTAAAACACTTTATCTATTTGGATTTTCACAATGCAAAACGGAAGATATGGTTGTAGAAAACTTTATTAAACCTCAAATGCATACCAAACTAATAATTAAAAATAAGAAGAGATTAAAGAAAAAATTATTAAATTTTAATCCTAGTCTAATGTTGGTATAAGGAGAAAGCTTCCCTTAAAAGTTATCATCAAGACTTATATTGTTCTCAAATAATTCACAATTATTAATCACACCCAAATTTAGAAGAAAATATAAATTTTATTGAAATTTTCAATGAATTTTGCTTTCCTAGAGACCTCTTATTTATAATAACAATTAAATCCATATGTTGTATTTCTATAAAAATTCATTCTTAAGGTAAAAACAACAAATCTTTAATTAACAATATCATTTTTAGCAAAATCAAGAAGTTTTGATTCAACAAGTGCCCAATACAACAATTTTACAATCTGCTATAATTCCTCTGCAGTATACAGCTCATGGTGTAACATAGTCTCTTAACAGTAAATTCAAACACCCACAAGGAACATGTGAATCATTAGTATTATATCATATTGTAGTTTGACCTATCGTTTAATAACCACCACACAGCACATACTTTCAACTATTATTTGTTGAACTATCATTTTGGTCCACTTCAATGCTTAATGTTCAGCCGTGTGATGCTATGCAGCACAATAAACTAGCTTTAGTTTTTTTTTTCCTACTATTTTGGATTTATTTGGTTGATTTGAATTTTTTAGTTATTTGAAATTAAGATGAGTTATCCTTTTGGATATAGGAAAGCTTTAGTCTCCAGACAAATTCACAAAAAAGTGGATACTACATTGCTCAAGTGGGCCAATCAAATACTAGTCTAAATTTTTAATAATTCTCTTCTTATTTTGATTGGTTCACCTAAGCTGTGGTGCCCAATCCCCATATTTATGTGAATTTATGTGGATAGTGCATCAAAACTCGTTTGAATAATCTTTTTCTTTTGAATTATTTAGTATTACATTTTATTTCTGTCTTATATTTGTAATCATTTTTCTATAAATAGGGATTCATACTTGTATTTGTATTAATTATGAATGAATTTAATTTTTATTTCCTTTATTTTTCTCTCATCTCTCAATCAGTGGAATTTAGATTTCTTTTCTAATCTCTCTCTTTTGCCAATGGCATATCTCCAGCATCTTCTTTTCTGTCACACTGAGGTTGCCCTTACGGTCTTGACTCCCACGCTTTTTCCTTTCACACTACTTTTAACTACACTACTTTGTGATGTTATGGCATTTGCATATAACCACCAACCACACGCCCCTCAGATGGGCACACCCATGCATTTACTACGTTGATTGTGCCTGTTGTTCTCTCTTTGGGTTGACTCAATATTCTTGGTCAAGTTACAATGCCAATAGTGTGCCCCGATCAATAGCAGTCATGACTCTTTGTACATGCATTGAACATAAAAATACTCTTGTTTCTATTCAGTCATTAATTTAGAGAAGAAGAAATTTTCCAATTTGAGTCAAAGAATTACATCAATTTGGTGTAGGATCTATTCTTAAAATAATTTGTTATTATAAATGTCTTAAACCCTAATATTAAGCTTTTTTGAATATTTTCATATTGTCATAACTATAATACAACCAAGGAATTTGCATTTGTAAAGATGCTTAGCTTATGTGTAGAAGATCTATAGAAACAAAAAAATTTCACCAGCGGTTGTAGTGTTATAAATTTTCAAGATATTCAATGGAATCAATCTTATTATTTGATTGATATATGTCATTGTGGGCTCCAAAAATTTGGCTTCGGCCTTCGCCTGCACTGTTTGTTTTTTTTGTTTGGTGAGGGAGTTTTAACGGAATTAAGTTCCGGTGTAAATTTTGGAAGGCAGATGGGTTTGTAGATAAGACACTACCCAGAGATTTCGCCCTCATTTTAAGAGGACTTTATGATCCGAGTTCTGCTTTCCTATAGGCGCAAGCCCCTATAGTTAATTACCCCCCCCCCCCCCCCCCCCCATCATGAGAGAGAACTTTCGATTAAGGCTAGTCGTCAATCATATACGTAGAGCATATGTGTTATCTGGCATATAGTAGTAGCATGGGTATATAAATGTGGAAATTGGAAAGTTGGAAGATTTGATATTTAAAATAGAAATTTCACCACCTTGCACTTAAAGCGGATGGTGGGGGAATGGATGATAGGCCCGATCAAGATCGCATGGTTTTGTCGTCCCGGGCCATCGTGGTCCCTGGTCTACTTAGTCAGAGGAGGTAGTCGACTTAACCTGAGAGAAGGATCTTTGTCAGCAGCCATGGGTTGCTTCGTCCAAGGGGACCTTGTAGACCTGGGGTGAGTATTTGTCTAAGGGGACAAATTTGAATCCACGATGCCAGAGGAGCGAAATGCGGGGGAGATGGAAGCGGCTAGGGCTTGGGATCGGTCGGCTTCTGCTCGCTGAGAGGGGTAGGCAACAAGTGTCGTGGGTTCGGTTGAACTTGGCTGGAACTCGGCGATGGGTAACTCGCGGGATTTGGTCGGAGAAGTGGAGGTAGGGGTTCAACCTCTCTCTCTCTCTCTCTCTCTCTCTCTCTCTCTCTCTCTCTCTGTGGACCGAACGAACCCAAAGGGTCGGGCAAGGCATCGGGATGGAGGAAGGAAAGTCGCCGAGGCTCGTATGTGCTGGAGAGGAGTTGTCGTGGGAAGAAGAAGTGCCGTGAACGAGAGCTTCGCTCTCGTTTTAGCAGCGCGGAAGGGGACCGATCGAGGCGAGATGCGGGATATGCGGGAAGAGACCGATTTCAACGAGATTTGTGGCAGAATTCGTGTATCCGCCGGGCACAAGGTATGTACGCGGGATTTCTGCATTCTTCCCCTTCTTGCTCTTTATACAGAGGTTAATAGTCATCAAGCTCATAAATATTCAAGTTGGGATAATTATTTTAGATAAGATTTAAATCTTATAATAAACTTTGACAAAATATTGTCTGAAGGCTCTAGAATATGCAATTGAGGATTCCTTCAATTATCTCTATAGATCTTATGATGATTTTGATCTTCTCATATTTATTCAAACTGTATATTCTACAGAATATTCCATGTCATTTAAAACCCCTATTTATGCAACTGAGGATTCATTTTCTATCTCTACCCAACCACTCCAGGACTTACCACTCCAACTCCTCTTGTCCCTTTGCCATCTCTTGTGAGCATAATGACGCTATTACATCTTATTAGCATAATTATGACTATGATGATTTTGTATCTAAAGATGCTCTAAGCCAGAGCTTGAATGAGAAAATTTTCCAGAGATTGTCATTTCATTTGAGTTTGATGAAACTTAAATCAATTAAATTTTCTTCCCATTCCTTATAGATGGATATACATGTTATGTCTAAACATCTTGTGTTATTGTTCATTCCATTATAGGTTGACTTTGTGCATCCACAAATACCACAATATTGAGTTTGCGCTACCATTTATACTGTTGCTATGCAACTATGAGTTCTTCTCTATGATTGTTATGAATAAAATATATGAAGCATTTAGACGTTCAGATCCAAAGCCTGTATAAAGTCTACTTTATGTCTAGTTTTCACATGCTAAAAATTCAAATGTTCATTAAGTAATTCCTCCACATCCTCTACCAACTCCACCCTGCCCATCAACCATCCACAAAATAGGCTTCCATGTAACTCTTCAAAAGAAGACTTTCATCAGGCTCTCATAGTTAATGCAGCATAATCAATTAGATTTAGATTATTTTCTGGTAATTTAGTATGTATCTCAATTTGTAAGAATTGTAGGATTTATTAATTTTTACTTATTTAGGATTAGATTTTATTTTAATCTTAACTCTGTAATCCAAATTCTAATAATAGAAATTTATGACTTGTATCTGGATCAGTTTAAATTATTTGATGAATGAATTGAATTTTAATTTCTTCTCCTATCTTTTCTTGTCTCTATTGGTAATCTCTGTGTTTTTCTTCCACTCTTGCTCATGCATTACACTGGCCTTATCTTTTAAGAAGTTTCTTGATTAAAATTTCCCCTAATATTTGTTATACACCATTACATCATCATAACATTATTTTCTGCTCATGATTTAGTCCAATGAATTCCAAGTAAAGTCCTCTTCATAGCATACCATTTTATCATTATTCAATGGTCACCACAGAGACTGACAGGAAGTCCAATGGCACCGTGCCCCTCTTAAAATAGTTATCCCAAAACAGAGGAGAAGCGAGATAAATACCAAGATGGTGGATCAAATATCCATTTCCTAAGATTAATTTTGATTTTTTAAACTATTGATGGCATGTCTTTACGGAATATACAATGTTGGTCGATTTCAAAAACAATTGAAGGGTCATTGGATGGTATTGATTGGAAGTAACATTGAATAAAATGATAGAATTAACCGCATAATCCCTCATTTGAGTGATTTTGGAGATATTTGTAGATTGTAAAGAAGGATATTAATTTCCCACAATATTCAAACCAAATGATAATCACTGCTATTTGACAGCCAGAATGGTCTTTAAAGTGATCTTATTTTTTAGGATAATTTTGTGCTAAACAATTTTCTATTACTTGGCTACAGGATATGCAATACAGAGGAAGAAACTTCTAACATTGCTTCAGATGTCCCATTCTTCTCCGCTAAAACTTTGCGTCGTAGACTCTCTAACCTCTTGCCAAAATACCAAAGTCTACCATTAAAAACCCAATTTTATGGTGTGCACTGAGATGGAAGTGGTGGTGCTCCTCACATAATTCAATAACTTAACTGCATAAATTCCCATGGTTCATATACGATCCTCTCTCTATATATGTAAATTGTAATCACTGTTATGAGCTGGGAAGTTTGTTGGTATATTCATCGGATATGACAATCTCTAATTGTGTACTTTTCAATGTAACATTGTTTGAAGTTGTGGTGTGCTTGTGCGTTATCAAACAGAAGGCTTGAGAACATGGTTTCACAGTAAAATTGGAGACAATGTATCTTATCCTTTTTTTTTTCTATTTATTTATCTGCTAGTTTTGATTGTCTGGATATGCTTTTCTTTGATGGGATGATTGGATTGTCCTTTCTGGCATAATTTTGTCGTAAGTTAGGCTTCGTTTTGGACTTCGTTTTGGACGGTTTTTTTATTGCTTCTTAAAATAGTTTTCTTGTTTAAAAATTAAAATTTATATGCTAAAATGTTGCTTTAAGAAGCAGTAACAAAGCTATCTCAAACGAAGTCTTAATTTGGTTTAGACTTCATTAGGCACATCTTTTTTTATTGCTTTCAAAAGCCATTTTTTATTACAAAATTTTTAGTTGAAGAAATTTTTGTACTAAAAATTTTCTTTAGAAAGCCGTAAGAAAGTCGTCTCAAAAAAAGCTTTAATTTATTTAGAGGTCATCATCATAGTTTTATATGGTCATTTTATTATTTTTCAGATGTTTCTGTGATAGAAGTGCTTTTTATAATTATATCTATTAGTATTTGACAGGTGTAAAAAAATTATTAAAAAAATATTTATAATGCTGATAACTATATATATATATATATATATATATATATATATATATATATATATATATATATATATATATATATATATATATATATATATATATATATATATATCTATCTATCAAATAAGAGCATCTTTTTCCCTCAATAAGGATGATATTTTGATTGCAAAGCTTTTTTAAGATCTATCCTTATAGGAAGGATCATCGATATTTTCCAAGCTTAATAGTGATAATGTTTGTGTTTTGTGGAAATAGAAGAAATGTTTAATCTTCTAAGTTAAAATAATGGTTAAAGTGCTATCATCTTTAAGTGAGAGTGTCAAATTTGACTAAAGCTTTATGTTGGTCATCCACGAGATCTAAAAGGTTCACCTTCACTCAATTATATCATCTTGGCTAACTTTTAAGCATACAAATTAAGCAAAGTGTAGATATTCTTGCTTATTGAGTTTTAATTTTTATGATTTGAGGATTCCAACCAGCATAAACACCCATAGTTAACTGCCACTTTCAATTATATTAGAAAATCTCGCACAAGAGTAGCCATAAATGGTGACTTACGGAAGAGTGAATATCTTCTTGGAATGGTGATGGAGCTCCTTTAACTTATATTAGATATGGAGGAGACAAATGATGATATTAGAGATGTTGCAAAATTGGTCAGGAATGTTAATGAAATATTGAAGGTGGATCGAGGGCACTATAAGTATGAAGGGAGTATTTTGTGTGGTTTATATAGAGTGGAGGGATGGTGATTAAAATGTTAGGATCTATGTCAAATAATTGCCAAGGAAATTATAGTATTTATGTATTATTGTAAGAGAGGAAGGATTATGATTTAAAACTAGGATGATTTAGAGTAGTTGGGGTTTTAGGGCTTAAATTTAGAGCTTACAAAGTGAGGGGAGATAAGAATGAGAACTTGTAGTGGCTCTAGTGTTTAATTTGGGATGTAGAGAAGGAAAAGAAGATCAAAGATATAAAATAAATAGATTATTTTCTTCCCAAAGGAAAATGAGTTGATTTTTTAGATAAAGTAACTCCATGGAAAGCTATCAATCCACCGATGAAAAAAAGAACTTCAATATTTTCATATCCATGCTAAGCTTTATTATTAAGAGAAAATGTAAATGATGTATAATGATTTTTCTTGTCTTAGTATTGTACGGATCTCCAACACATAAATAAAAGAAAAAGGAAACTCTAAAATTTTTACGTGGAAAATCCTGAAAAGGGAAAAACTACAGGCCACACCTAGTTGAAAATGATTCCACTAGTATTTGAGTAAATTACAAGTGTTTGATTTATTCATAAAACTGATGATGATTAGATTACAATAATTAACTGTCAAATTAAAATATGAAGGTTGGATAGAATTCCAGAGTCAGTCCGTGATCAAGAAGAAACTCGACATCAGTCGGCGGTTGGGCGAAATTTTGGCATTACCTGGAGTCCAGGTGGAAGGCCGACGTCAGTCGGCCGTCGGGTGGAAGTATGACGTTAGTTGGAGTTCCAGTGGAATTCTGACATCAGTTGGCAATCGGACAAAAATCCAACGTCAGTTGGAGGCCGGGTGGAAGTCTAACGTCAATTGGTGGCCAGATAGAAGTCCGACGACAGTCAGTGGCCTGGTGGAAGTTAGGCAGTGGTCGAGGAGGAGTCTACTGGCAAGAGAACTCTCTTCCTTCTCTTCCTTCTTGCTTCAGTCATCTTTCATGAGAAATGAAGGGGTCTATTTATTATTTTCTAAGAGTAGCATGGCCAATAAATAGAAGGAAGATCACGAGTAAATTAGGAGTAGTTTGAATGGAAGATCAATGTTGATCCCCTTGATTATGAACTATTTAATGGGCATTTGATTGTCTTAATGATATCATAATTTGGCGATCTTGAGCTCGTTGGATTTTCCTTATCGAGCCGCTCGATTTGAATATAAGCATGTCAGGTTCATAAACCAGTTGGTAATCCAAATTATGGTTTAAACCTTCCAAATTTGCTTCATGTCTCTGATCTGGACTCATTGGGGCTTGGATTGAGTCGAATTTGGTGTCATTGGGTTTGTTATTTTGAGACGTTCAGTTCGATAGTAAGTTTGCTGAAATCAGAATTCATATGGTCCTGGATTTATTTTTTAAAATTTAAAACTTGATTGTGCCTCGAGATTCACTCCTAATCAAGATAATTTTTTTTATAATATATCAGTCGACCCCCTATTTTTAGATGACGAAGCTCAAGAAGTCCTAAAATATATATCATAATATTTTGAATTGATCGAATCATAAAAAATGTAAGAGAATTATGTTCAAAAAGTTTAAAATTTGCTAAAATTTGATGATGGAAGCTCCGTTAAGCTCCGAAAGTACAAAAATTGGTTTTGGAACTTCAAAAAATGGTTCCATGACGCCAAAAATGTACAATTTGGGCTGTACTTGACAAAAAATTAGGCCTGGATGCATATTGGCAATCGAGCCACTATCGACGGCTCTAACACGTCGTTCCAGACACACCACTTTGGGCACATGCCATTCAGAGCTGCCAACAACTGTCAACTGTGATTAAAATATATTTTTTTAGTGGGGCCCATTATTTTTTTTTAAAGAGGGAGTGGCTCAACTGTGGTAGCCGTCCTTCTTAATTTTTTTAAATCTAAAAAATGTCATATTTGGGGAAGAAGTTTCACTTCCATAATGATCTTGTGATGAAAGTACCTGAAAAATTTGATCATACATGTTCTCCTCCTATAGGATTTTTAATGGTGTATAAGTTCAGTTTGAGAGCAGGACTATGATTTTCACCTCATCTAGAGTTGATTGACATTTTAGTGACATATGGAGTGAGTTTGTCCCAACTTTCTTATAGAGCCATGTCCATCATAATTGGATTGATCATATTTTTTAAAGATCATGGTTCGGTGTTCTCCATAGTACCTTTCTCAGATGGTTCATTTTACTTATGATATGCAAGGTTGTATCTCTTTCAGATCTAAGTGGTTGGATATTTGGACTCGAGACCTGTCAAAGAGCTAGGTTAGTAGATTCGTTTTTATTCAGAATGACTAGAGTCTACTGGAGAAATGGGGGAAATTGGAGGAGTTATCCATCCCCCTTCATGTTGAGCAGAAAATCTACTAAAGATACTCAACCTTCTTGATGTTGACACCATTCACTATAAGGTACAATATTTGAGCAGATATATAAATGAAGATTATTTATTCAAGATGTGACTATCAACTTAGGAAGGAAGATCACATGCACATATGCTAAAGAAGTCAACCAAAATTCTTGAGGCAGTTGTGAAAACTTCAAAGGTTTCTCCTAAACGATCTGGGAATGAGGTTGATTCACATGCATCAAAGAAGAAAGTGGTAGAGGAGATTTTGACAATTACGGGCGAAGGTCACCATGTCTCTCCATCAAAGTCACATATTCAGAAGATGTTTTGAAATATCAATGTATTGGACATCAACGAGCTGAAGAATTGGTGAGTTCTTATTTTCTTTTTAGCTTTTCTTTTCACACTTTTGTAAGGATATGACCCTTATAATTATTTTTATTATTTCAGATGTTGCAACATATGGATCTTGAAATTGAATTAACTAAGACCTTGAATGACTGAAACAATGAGTTTGTGAAGGTCAAGTATCTTTAGGGAGAGTATAAGAAGAAGTATGATTGTAAAATCAAAGAGTTGAAGGAAATAGAGTGGCTAGAGGAGTTTAGAGCAAAATTGACTACTATGATAACTTCATCATATGTACAAATTCAACAGATGGATCACCTTCATATTGAGTTGGTAGATGCACAAATAGTGATAACTCAGTATGTGAAAGATTAACAAATCCTTGAGCAGAAGATTGCAGTCATTGAAAATGAGAATAAGTGGCTTTAGAGTTTATTGTCTGATTAGGCCAAGTCCAAATCAAAAAATTCACCATCTAGAGTCATAAAAATCTTAAGAAGACTAATGCATTCAAGATAATTATCCATGATTAGGTTCAGGAAGCCCGTGATCTCATATATAATATGGAGGTGAAGGCTTTGTAGCTGGAGCGTTTGTTGGAAGGCTTTATCAGAGGTTTTCTAAAAGGCATCTGCCTAGTACAACGTAAGCCAGGAGTTGATGTTGAGTGGTTGACACCTAGCTAGGCTTTTGGTGTTTCTTCTTTAAATTTAGATGGTGATGAGATTGAAAGTGAGTTGTATAAGGCCTTTTCCCTCAAGGAGTATGATGATATTGATATTCTATAGTGTTTTTTTTTTTATTGTTGGTTATACCACTTTATATGTTTTAGTGATTATTATAATGTATTTGATGTTGATATTTTCATATGATGTATATGATATGTTTAGTGATATATCAAGAAGTTGTTGATTCTCACTGGCTACAAGGAAGGGTCCCATTATATTAATCCCCCATTGGGTGAAAGGTCAGGGGCTATGAAGTGATGCAAACTTTAGAGGAGATGTATGGGTGAGATTGGAATGCAACTGATAGTTTTCACACTTTTGAGTGAACTCAAGTGTGTCCTATTTAATTGTAAGCCAATGAAATCTCTACCTCTTGATCTTGTAGGCTCATTCTTTTCCTCCCAAATGTTCTCCTCATACTATTGAATGAACTTCTCAGAGTGCATAACTGACTTCTGATGGTTGGAGGCAATTGAGGTATGGTCTGATGAAGGCTTGTTTATACAACTCACCACTAATAATAGTGAAATGCTTGTCTTCGAAGTTGTGTTGCAACTATGGAGTCTTCAGGTAGCTCTCCATCTTGTAAGAAGGATAAGATGGGATTGATCCAAGAAGCCTCTCTTGGTTCATCGATTGATTGTATGACTCGCAGACCTTGGATACTCAAAAAGAGGATCTCCTCGATACACTTCCTCTCGTAGACATCTCCAATCATTGATGTAGTAAGTTTAGAAAGAGCATATGCTTATGTATTTTTCTCTCAAAGAATATGAATGATATGATGCTCTTTTATATGGGCTAAGAGAAACTTTACAATATTGTGGTACTGGGTTAGTTGCAAGTTATAGATATTAAACCCCCTTCACCTCAGAGGCAAATAATTATGAATTAGTGTGGACCACCAAGTTTTACACTTCACAGTCAGTTGCCAGTTTTAATTCGACAATAAGGGCCTCATATTATGATGCATTATTTGTTGCAGGGAACTTAAGTTGGAGCTTATACTCAAGGGTGGTAACTTGCTATGGAGAGATCAACATAATTCCTATCTTGACACTGAAACTTCAAGAAGCTCCGTCAACACACAATGTCCAACATAGCGAAGAAGGTGAAGCACTTAGTGGATCATTAGATACATGGATGGTGCATTCAACTACAAAATCTATAAGTGCTTAAGATTTGATATCGGGACTGAGTAAATAGTGGATGCCAAACTATCCCAGTTCCACAGACCACTTGATTAGTCTGCCAGATACTTCTAGCTTTTGCAGAATACTTCTCAATGGCAGATTTGTGTGTACTCCAATTATATGGGCTTGAAAGTAAGGGCATAGCTTTTTAGCAAAGTAAACCAATGCCAAAGGTATTTTATTAGCTAATGGATAAAATCCCTCTATTTCAGATAAAATCTTACTAATATAATAGATGGGATATATATTATATAACATTTTCCTCTCGTACCAAGTTCGAACTAATAGCTTGGGTAGAAACAACCATTCTCCACGTATTGGTTTAGAAAGTAGTGGTAGAGATGTCAAATACTTTTATAGTTGTTCGATGGCTTTTTAATATTCATCAGTCCTTTAAGATCCTAAGCTATGAACAGCTCTAATTATCTTGAAGAAGGGTGGATATTTATCCCCTAAGCGAGCCACGAAATGAGATGGTGCTATAATCCTTCCATTCAATCTCTGGACTTCCTTGATATTTTTTTGGGGGCACCATGCCACTGAGTGCCTTGATTTTCTCATGAGAATAAGTGGCTTTAGAGTTTATTGGCTTCAATCTCTATGTGGGTTACCATAAACCCTAAGAACGTTTCATAGGCGAGTCCAAAGGCACATTTAGTAGGGTTGAGCCACATGTTGTAGCATTGTAGTAGGTGAAAGAACTACTCTAGATCAGATATATGTTGAAATTTTTAAGGCTTTTCATCAACATATCATTAACATATACTTACATAGTGTGCCTAATAAGGTCTTTTAAAACTTTATTCATAAGGTGTTGATATGTTGCTCCGGCCTTTTTGAGCACAAATGACATGATTATATAATAGTATAACCCCTGATCTATTCAAAAATCTGTTTCCTCCTCATCCACATGATTCATCTTTATTTTATTGTAATCAAGGTAGGCATCCATGAAGTTAAGCATTTGATATTTGAAGATGGTATCAACTAAATGGTCAATACGAGGAAGCAAATAACTATCCTTGGGACATATTTTGTTGAGATTTGTATAATCCATATATATTCTCAAAGCTTTATTATCTTTTTGTACCATGATGACATTCTCCAAACAAGTGGGGTAGTACAATTCCCATATAAATCTGACCTCAAAAAACTTATCAACTTCCTGCTTGATTGCTTGATAGCAATCTGGCACAAAATTCCATTTCTTCTGAATTACTGGCTTGCACGTTGGGTTGACTTTAAAAGAGTGCACGATCACTTCATAGTCAATTTCGGGCATATCTGCTAGACTCTATGCAAATATATTTTGATTCCCATATAAAAATCTAAATAAGTTTTCTTCTCTTCATCAAAGTTACTCGATCTGCACAATCCTTGAAGGGTGTTCTTCTGATATAGATATAGAAGTGAGGTTTTCTATGGGGGAAGTCCTCTAAGGGATATCCTTATTCCATATATCAAAATCCTTAATGCTAAAGGTAACTGATGGTTGCGATTGAGCCTACCTAAGATAGTATGATTGTGCTATTTATTGATCTCTGCATACAATATTGACTCCTATCAGGGTAAAAGAAATTTTAGTTTAAAATGAGAGATGTGGGTAATAATACACAAGATTGATTGGAGTGACCTTCCAAATATAGTTTTATAAGCTGATTCTGACTTTACTATAATGACTTGGATGGAGTTTGTAGTCTGTTGGAGAAATTCTCCAAGTACAACTTAGAGACTGATTATTCCTTCCACTTGTACGGGTCAATTATCAAATACATATAGTGGACCTACGATAGATTGAAGCTTTCTCTAGTGAGACCCATATTGAGAAAAGTATAGTAGAACAAGATATCTACGGAGCTCCCATTATCCACTAAAATCCTTTTGACATTATAACACAGGTTACATATCCCTGCATTAATCACAAGTGGATCTTGACGAGGGGGTTTTACCCACTTTAAATCAAAATAATCAAAAGTGAAAGAATGATTAATATGAGATATCTTTGGTGTCTACTTTTCATGTAAAGCCAATAAGGCTTAATTAGACAATAAGGGGCCTTATGCGATGGTCTTAATCTCATAACCTATTTGACGATTATTCAGTAATTGTCTCTATTGTTGTTGATTTTTCCCCCAAGTGAGATGGGAATCATTTCGAGTGGGTGGATTTTGAATAAATCATCAAAGGTAGCCTTGGCTGATAAGTCTCTCAATTTTATCCTTGAGTTGCTTACATGCTTCAGTGGTGTGCCCCCGACTATGATGGAAATGATAGTATTAATCCTGATTTTCTATATTCGACTTCAAAGGATTCAACCACTTCACATTCTCGTGATCTCAAATGGACATCAACACATTGGCTCGAGATGTGTTGAGTGGTGTATACTCCTTTTGTCGAGACTCACATCATGACAATGCGGGTCTAGGAGGCAGGTTATGCTTCCCTTATTTCTTTCATTGAAAGAATGATTTATCCCCTCATGGTGCACTTTTATGCTTTCCATTTGTTTACTCAAACTGCTTTTTATGAGCATTGATGGTTTCATCTATAGAGATTTGTGCCTCCACTTGATGGATCATGTCAACATATAAGGAAATTATATCTTATATAAGCGTTGAGTAAAAGAGACTAGGGCGGAGGCCTCCAAGAAAACTCCTCTTAGAAATTCAAGATCCACTCCCAAAATTTGTCAGGCCTCAGTGAAAAATCATTTAAAATACTCCTTAAGTGATTCTCCTTCACTCTTACAAATCCCAAAGAGGTGAGAAGAATCCTAAGTGATTCTTTGATTTGCGATGAATTGTTCTACGAACACCTTGGCCAATTTGACGAATGTGGGATAGTTCTGGATGGAAGTTAATAGAACCACATTCGAGTTTATCCTTTGAGGGTAGCATGAAAAATCTCACAAAAGAGCGCATCTGAGGCTTGTTGGATATGCATGATGGTTCTATAGTGATCGATATCCTCATACAAGTTAGATTTCTTATCGTAGGAATCTATGCTCGGTAATTTGAATCCTGCCGGAATGGGATGTTGAAGAATGACTTTAGTTAGGGGTGATAACTCCTAGAAGTCTCACTGATGAAGAGATTATCTTACACCTCTCATAGGAAACTCTTATTGAACCAATCTTCATAATTCATATTGTAGGGTGTTGCATGGAAGCTCAATAACTTGTGCTCGGGCTAAGTCCTCAGGGATGTCGAGAGGAATGCAAGTTTGCTGACCTGTATGTGAATGATGGGTAGAACTCGTTGTGTCAGCAAGTTCATTATCTTGATGTGATTGCAGATGCCTCCTAGGTAGAGGAAGAGGAATCTATAAATGAAGATATTTTGATCAAACACCTTCAACTATTAGTGGATCTCAAGAAAGAAGAATCTCTTAATGTGGTGCTAGCACAGGTTGTCGAGTCTCTTGTGGGAGTTGAAGGGTCTCATTTTGAGATTCTCTCATCTTTCAGATAAGATCTTCTAGGGAAGGTCCTGAACTTCCTTCTCCAACAACATTTTACCCCTCAAGATAAAAAGAGGCTCATCCTTGTTGTTCATGATTCATTGACTGATTCTTGGATTGATGGGTGTTAGAGCAAGAGGCTGTTATTAAAGCAATACTTAGGATAATTGGATTGGAATTCCCACAGATGATGCCAAACTATTATGGGCTATAATATATATGGTGGTAGATTTAAATTTTATCGTCTTAGCATTGTACGGATATCTAACACATAAATAGAAGATAAAGAAAATAATAGAATTTTTATGTGGAAACTCATGAAAAGATAAAAATTATGGGGTCACGGCTAGTTAAAAATAATTCCACTAGAGTTTGAGTATATTACAAGTGTTTGATTCATCCTTAAAATTGAGGATGATCAGATTATAATAGTCAACTATTGGATTAAAATCTGAAGGATGAATAGAAATCCATAGTCAGTTTGTGACCAGGCAGAAGTCCGGCGTCACTTGTAGGCCGAGTGGAAGGCCGGAGTCAGTTGGCGATCGGGCGGAAGTTCGAAGTCAGTTGGGGTTCAGGTGGAAATGCGGTGTCAGTCGGCTATCGATGGAAGTTCGGCGTCAGTTGTAGCCCAGGTGGAAGTCTGATGTCAGTCGGTGGTCGGGCAGAAGTTCACTAATAGTCGATGGCCAGGTGGAAGTATGGAGGTAGTCGATGAGGAGTCTGGTGGGATTTGAACTCTCTTCCTTCTCTTCTTTCTTGCTTAAGTCTCCTTTAATGAAACATGAGGGCTATATTTATAATTTTCTGGGAGTAGCATGACCAGTAAATAGGAAGAAGATCAAGGATAAATTGGGAGTGATTTGAAAGGATGGCCGATGTTGATCCCCTTGATCTTAACAGTTTATTGGGCATTTGAATGTCTTAAATAATAACATAATTTTGCAATCTTGGGCTTGTTAGATTCGTCTCATCGAGCCTCTCAATTTGAATAGAAGCATGCCGCATTTGAAAATTGTTTGGTAATCCAAAATATGGTTTGAACCATCTAAATGTTCTTCAGGTCTTTGATTTGGACTCATTTGGGATCAAATTGAGTCAAATTTGGTGTCATCAGGTTTGTATTTTTGAGATATTCAATTCGACTTTAAGTTGGCTGAAATCAAAATTCAGATGGTCCCAATTTTAATTTTTAATGTTTCCAACTTGATTTTACCTCGAGATTCATGCCTGATCATTGATTATATATCAAGTATATAGAATTTCTTATATTTCATACATAGGTATTAACTTGTTAAGAGAAAATAATATGATTGATGTATGATAAATATGATATTTATATGTAAGCAAGGAAGATTGACTGTATATATTATAATTAATACAGGTTATCTATTAAAATAATAATATCTTATACAGGAGGGTGGACCAACGAGCTTTTCTTAAAATAAAAGTTTGTATTGTAATCTTAAGCATTAGCCTGTAACCAATTGATTGATTACACCGACGGGTAGAGGGTGATCACTTTTCATTTATTCATTCAAAGTCACATGCTAAAGAAAATGATTAATATAAATAACTGAAAGATGTAATGGATGGATACTAATAGATTGATGTAACATATTGATGATAGGTATAAGGATGAAAATTCCACTTTAAAGTTAGATGTCCTACCTCGCTATTCATAATTATATCCATGTTTGCATTTATATGATAGCATGCATAGGACTCATAGGTGCATTGAGACTAATATAGCTTGACACAACATATGATAGATATATTATTAGATATTGATACTTGTGAAGGTATAACACATTACTAAATATATTGAAATAACATAATGATATGACATATTGACATGACATTTACACATGATATAATGATTGATATAAGCATACTATTCATTTCAAATTTATAGACTTATTTTTATTAAATTTCTTATATATTGATAAATGTCTTTTGCTTAGTGAGACACTCTTATTTTATTGATCATATTAGTTTTTACTATTGATTAAAATTGATTACATATATTATTTATCATTCATATTAATAGCTTATTGATTAATATTGCTGGAACTAGAGCATAAATATTTATTCTTTTACTTTACATTGAATGTAGTGATAAAGTTTTGGGAACCTTTTGGATTTTGATAACCTCCTGAGCTATATAAGCTCATTATATGATTTTTATTTATTTTTATTCTAGGAAGGGGTCAGGACCCTCTAGACTAAGGTTGTTCAGTATATTTAGGTTTTCTTTTATTTGTGCATTTTGCTTTATGTTTTTTATAGTTATGAGCTTTAAAAATGGTAGATTGATATTATTAAAATCTTTTTGCTATTATAAATTATATTTTGAATGAATGAATATAGAAATATTTTGATGAATATGACTTATAATTACTTTTATTAGATTTACATTTAGTGACTCTAGAGATTTAATTAAAAGATAAAAATAGATAATTCTTTTAAATTTAGATCTTGGGGCATTATAATTTGTATCAAAGCAATGATTATTAGAAGAATTTAATTATAGCAAGGGTCCTAGGATTGATTAAGATTGGGATAGAAGTTAGGTAGAATCGATTTTGCTATTTATATATTTAATTGATTTATTTATATTTATATTTATGTTGAGTTTGTATAATTGATTGATCTTGAAAGAGAATAGGGAGTTGTTTGAAAGATGTACTGGTAGAATTCTCTATCCAAATAAATTATTTTATTTTATTTTGATTGATCTTCAATGCATAATTGATTAATATCATTGCATAATATATTGAATGGCATGCATATATGTAATTGATATGATTGATGAGTTTGGTTTTCAATTTTATTTTAACAAAATATTTTTTATTGTATTTTATTCTTATTTTTGTCTCATTTGAGTAGCAATAGTGGCAATGTCGGGGAAGATATTATTTTAAAGAAGGAGAGATTGTAATAATCAAATAATATTTTAGAAGTCATTTGATGTAATAATTATGAAAATATTTAAAAGGAGAGATTGTAATAGCTCATATTTTAAAGAACGAATGATGTAATAAATATTTAAAATATTCAAAGGATATGTAAATGATAAGAAAATGATGTAATAATTATGAAATAATACAATTTTGAGACTAAAATATAAATAAAATTCATACATAAATTATATATTCTATAATTTTAAATTTAAAAATAAATCATTATTATATTTAAATCTAAATAATATCTAAATTTAAATTTTAACATAAATATCCCCAATCATTGATTTTAATTCATATTTAATAAAAACTTAGTTCATATATAAATATATAAATTTAATATAAATAGTTGCTAATTTATTTATATCTTTTATATTTATTTATTATTTACACCAATAAATTATATATATAATTTATATTATAAAATTACATTTATAAATTCATACTAAATTATTTATAATTAAAAATATATAAAAATTAGTTTTATATTATTTAATTCACCTAAATAGATAAATATTTATTATTATTATTAACTAAAAAGTAAAAAACTATTTACAATATAAAAATTAACTAAAATTTATATTTTAAAATATATAGTTTACGTGTTATAACTTGAGAAGTTCACTTTAGTTCCATAGTCCATTTCACTTTTGTTACATTTAATTTAATTTATTAAATTTATAGTTTTATATTAAATTTACTAAATAAGATTATTTAAATATATAAAATAGATAATTATTGAACTAACTGATCCTTAAAAATGAAGACTAGTTTGGAAATTGAGCCACCCGTTTTATCTGATTCAGTGTGAAGTCAATTTTAAAGAAAAACCAAACTAACGATCCAATCAGTTCTTGATTGAATTGGTTGAACAGGCCAGTCTAGTTCAATTTTTAAAATAATGAGAAAAAGAGAAGAGAGGGGAGAGAAGCTAAGGTTTGGATGCCTTGGAGTCATTTTTGTCAGTCTGTCCAATTGAAAAAATTGCTAGTCTTAAGGTAGGTTATTATTATCATACCTCTTATTTTAGTGAGTTTGCTTATTTTTGTACTTTTGTAATTTTAATTTAGTTAGAACTTACAAAAGTTATGATATCTCAAATTTTAATAAATGTAAGCCATGTAACTTTTAGTATATTATAATTTTAATCATTTTGACATGTTGACATGAATATGTTGAATTTCAACATGTAAATTAATAATTTTGAATTTCTAAAGTTAATGAATAATATATAGTTTTTTTTTATATTTCGTAAATTATTATATTTCAAACATGATATTAAATTGCCTAAAAAAATGATATGATAGATATATGATAAACATGACATTTACATGTAAGCAAGGAAGGCTAATTATGAACATTATAATTACTATGGGTTAGCTATTAAAATGATAATATCCTATACATGAGGGTGGGCTTACAGGAGGTTTTTCTTAAAATAAAAGTTTTTGGTGTAATCCTAGATGTTAACCTGTAACCGATTTACTGATTATACCGATGGGGAGAGAGTGGTGACTATTTATTGATTCATTAAAAGCCAATATTAAAGAAAATGATTAATAAAAATAATTGAAAGTTGTGATTGACAAATAATGATAAATAATATGATAGATGGATGACAAATGGAATGATGAAAACATCACTTTAAAAATGGATGTCTTACCTTGTTATTCAAAATTATAACCATTTTGTATTTTTATGATAACATATATAAGAATGATAGAAGCATTGAGACTGATATATCATGACATAACATATGATAGATTTATTATTAGATATTTAAAATTATACAAGTATAATGCATTGATAAATGTCTTAATATAGCATGTTGATATTACATACTAACATAATTGTTATACATGTCATGATGATTGATACAACTATCAGCATGAATGCAACTGATAGATAATTGATGTTTATTTCACTACAACACCTATTATAGATTTATAAACTTATTTATCAGATTTTTTATAAATTAATAGACGCATTTTGCTTAGTGAGTTACTCTTATTTTACTGATGCTATTAATTTTTACTATTGATTGATATTGATTGCATATATTATTTACATGTCATACTTATAGATTATAATTATATTTTTTTGTTGTTACGATCTCTGAAAAGATTAGATTAATATTGTTGAAAAATTTTAGCTATGTAAATTACATTTTGAAGGAATAAATATTGAAATGTTTTGATGTATAGGATTTATAGTTGTTTCATTGCATTTATTTAGAATGATGGACATTTAGTAACTCTAACAAATTAATTAAGAGATAAAAATAGATAATTATTCCATATTTTGATCTTGGGGCGCTATAATATGGAACCCCTAATTTCAAAATTTGATGAATATTCAACTTTTGTTAATGCTCCAATTGATTATAATAATGTTCTAAATTTATTATTGTCCCCAATATTAATGCCTGGTGGAAAAAGGAGGGAGGATCAAATAGCAAACTTTTTTGGCTTTGCTTTGACTTTAGAGGCAATAGCCTAACATTGCTTCATTTCTTCCAGGTTGATTCCTAGTAAAAACTTTAGTGGGGTTATTAGAGATAGTGCCCTCCTTAATTTTTTCTTTCTTAAAAAGACATGACAATGTACAAAAAATAATTTAGTAGTCTCTGATGTACATAGATAGAGGGACTATTTCTGGAGGTTTTGAACACTCTTCTCTTATTTATTCCTTGTGTTCCCATATAAGAGTCTTAGGAGATCCTGGGGAGGAGTAGTTCTTCTCCAATGCTCCTCTTATTAAGAATAAAATACAGACTCTTAAGATTTATATGCAGGAGCCTGCTGAGAGTTCTAGCTAGCCCAATTAATTAAGGACTACAGCCTCTAGACATTAGGAGGTTAGGTGTCTGATCTTAGGGATTAGGTGCAGGGGATGCAACATAGGATTGCAGGAATATAACAATGAATATATCATAAGATGAATCACCTTATGGACCAAAAATTGAGGCAGTTCTAATATTATTTGGAGTTTAACTCAGCACTACTTAAGATGTTTCAAAACTACAACTTCAATGTTGGTTTGAATCCAGTCCAATTTCTAATAGCTCCATCATATAACCCTTATAATTTGGCCCAGTACAGTAGCAACAATAGAAGTAGAGAAGGAGGAAGAAGAAGAGTGAGAAAGGAGAGTTGTTAATTGTTTTTTTTTTTTAATATTATTTTATTTTCATATAAAATTTTAAGGGAAAGTTAATAAAATAGACAATTTTCATATTCATGTTATTTGTGTGTTACTTTTCCCTTATTTTTTTATGCACAACCAATTCATAATTATTCAACACCTCATATTTGTAAAATGGTAATATTAAAATTTTAAAAAAGTAGATCAATAATAAATTGTGTGATTAATATGATAGAATGTTGAAAAATAACAAGTTAAATAAACCTAATAACAACCAATAATTTAAGTAAAATAAGTACTTCCTAATAAATAAACCTCTTAAAGTACTTAAGCACTTGAATACTTTTCTTAGGATTAATTTATTAAAGGAGTGTTGTGAATGGAGAAATTATGTTAATATTAAGGCATTGTATTGGTGTGTACTAATCAAACCATGAAACAATAAACATTAGGTTAAACTAAATTAGATATAACAAATGGGAGGGAGAGAAAGGTATTCAAAATCATTGAAAGCACTTAGGAAAATAATAAAATATAAATAGAAAATGAAAATAAAATAATAAAAAAGATACAAAAAGTCAATTCAAAATGTAGAAAAATAAAAGAAGCAAAAAAAAAAAAGAAACATTTATATTGCATTATAGTTTGATGCAACCTATAATGAATACAATCACATTAATTATAACAATACATATAAAAATTTTAGAACATGATAGTAAAACCAATTGGCATTGATTCAACTTTCATCTTTCAACATGGACATAATGATATGTTCAACCTTGTATAATGTATTAACTTGTACTTGATACTACCTCCACTTTGATCACTCTAAGGTAGATGACCGAGTATCAACTTCAATACTTAGATCAACCCCAGAAGGCATAAATACAACCCTTAGTCAATCTCCCATTTGCCAATGGTTTACCATTCATAATCGAACTCATGCTAAGTAGCACGCTCCATATTAAATTTTGGTTGCATTGACGCCTCATATATATATATATATATATATATATATATATATATATATATATATATATATATATATATATATATATATATATATATATATATATATATATATATATATATATATGTATGTATGTATGTATGTATGTATGTATGTATGTACGTACATACATATAATTTCATTCTTATAGTAAGAACATGGAAATGAGTCAATGTACTCACCAAACCTTTTCTTCTTATGCGTCTTTTGAAAGAGCTCAATTATTTCAAGCTTTTTTTTATTTATTCTTCAAAGAATAAGACATTTAATATTTTAATATGTAATAATATTTTATGATACCCATGTGCAAACAATGAAATTGATCATTTTGAATGTTTTTGTATGAATTATTCCTTTAAAAATAAAACAAATTTCAACAGCCACCCTCTAAGTTTTTGCAAGTCGTCACCAGCCCAATGCAAGATGAGGCCATCACACACAACATTTTTGTCTAATGAAAATCACATCCTTTAATGTTTTAAATATGATTGGTTTTAACTTAAGACATGGACATCTTTACATTTCACATTCGTGGTTTGAGTGAAACACATTATAATGGTCCTCTCCGAAGCATCCCTCATGATAGTTATCTAATGTGTTTCCTAGGAGATTGTCCCTTAAATGTAAAAAAAAAAACAAATTCTAGCTATAATACATATTCTTATGCAAATGGATGCATTATTACATTTGAAATGAATTAAATTATACCTCAAAATGATCTTATAACATCTTTCTAACAATGTGGGGGGCATGGACCCACATAGAAAAAGAATTTGTAAATGCGTCCTTGAGGCCGTTAGCTATAGCCTCTCCATTTGGTGATCAATGAAGTTGTAAGAAAAATATGATTCTTAAGTATTTATAAATATATTTATTAGTAAGCTAATTGAAATTCTTGTGAAAAATGGTTATTACGTTTTGGAAAACATCATCAATGTATATATTTTATTGGTAGTCTCCTCCACTTAGTGTATCATTCAATAGACACACTCCCTAGCTAAAATAATAACCTTATATGCCACCATAATCGTGTAATCCCCAAACACAAACATGTGCTTTAACCTTTTTTTAGAAGCTTATACTAAGTAATTTGCAATATTTAAGATGAAGATAGTAAGAGATACTTAAAGAGTGCAATTTTATATTAATAATAAATTTATAGATCATATAGGTAATTTCATAAAAAAATTATATTGCATGAATTTATTTTAAAAATGTAAAATACATATAAAATAGATACTTATGCAAAAGTCAGCCAATTATATACTTCTTCTTGCTGCTAAATATTCAAACTAATCATCCTCTTCATTTGTTGCATCAAAAAAAAGTTATTGAAAGTGATCTTGGCTAATAATATGGCATATGAATCTTAATGCCGAGAATTTTACACTCATATAAGTTAACATACTTATAAGATTTAACTTATAATAATCTAGGAATCTTAAACTTCCCATAGTACATCCTATCTTTAAAAATGGCTTTATTAGCATTTATATTTTATCAGCTTTGAACATTTTTCCATAAACATCAATTAACTAATGTTTGAGTCTTTTACATAATAATGCCAAATCAAGTATTGTTTGCATATTTCCCTTAGTTTTATTATTTATATCCATCACCATCTAAAAAACTTTCTCTAATACATTTCTTTCAATATGCATCATATTAAGGTTATGGCTAATAATGTAATGGCCTATTGGGCTTTATGGTGTAGACAAAAAACTTGATTAGTGTCCCATAAGGGTGGTGGTGGAAGGGTTATTTAGGTGGTAGTGAAATGAGTATTAAGGGTTTGGACATTTTCGTGCTAAAATTTCTTAAGCTACCAAATGAGAAGTTTTCCTTTAATAAACATAGGGATGAACTCTATATCAAAATTTTAGGATTTAAAGAAAAATAATGGTAATAGTTTTATTAAATTTAGATCAATAGTTAATAAGTTATGATATTTTTAATCCAGTTGCTCAAACAACTAATAGTCTCCTTATATTGGAATTTTGGCTAAAGTATCTTAGGGTTATTAATGAGTTGAGGATTTGGTAAACTATGAGGAATGTAAAAAACATCTAAGATATCTTTAAAGAGATTTATCATATTTTGGAGTTAAGAGAAGTTAAGCTTGAAGCTATGTAGAGGAGATAAAAATTGTGTCACAGAAGAGAAGGAATAAGGGTAGGAAAATATAACTAAGAACTTACCAAAGTGCTTGGGATTTTTCCACCAAGCTTCACCAAAATGTAGAGTAAGCACCAAGCTTTTTCATATAAACTTTGTACAAATAAAACAAATTTTTATTTAATTAATCAAAAGTATGAAGAAAAGTTCTATTTATAGGCCTTATTTTAGCCTAGAGAACTTTAGGAAATCTAAGGATCTAATAAAATAGTATTACATAGATTGATAACTTTATACAACTTTAGGAAGACTTAGTAGGTGATAAAATACTATTATATAAATTGATTGCTTGTCTTGATAAAAAAGGAAAGAAAATAAATAAATAAATAAAATTTTATGTTTTCAAATATATTAAAATTTGGATTAGCCAAATAAAACAACTTGAGTATTCCTAAAATCAAATACCTCAATTTGCTTAATGCTAAAGCCTAGAAAGTAACTCAAATCTCCCATTAGGCTTATCTCAAATTCACTACTCATTATTTTAGAAAATTCAGCACAAAGATTTTTATCAATAGATCCAAAGATTATATCATCAACATAAATTTGCACAATGAGTATGTCATCTTCCAATTTCTTTAAAAAGAGAGTTGTGTCCACACTTCCTTTTTCAAAAGATCTCTCAAGTAGGAAGGTGCTCAACCTCTCATATCAAGCCCTAGGTGCCTATTTTAATATGTATAATTCCTTTTTCAATTTGAAAATATGATTTGGGTATTTTGAATTTTCAAAGCCTAGAGATTCTTCCACATAAACATCATCTTGAATCACCCCATTCAAAAAAGAACTTTTAACATCCATTTGATATAATTTAAATTCTCTAAAATAGGTAAAGGTTAATAAAACCCTAATTACTTCAAGTCTAGCATCAGGGGCAAAAGTCTCATCAAAATCAATTCCTTCAATCTGATTATACCTCTTTGCCACCAATCTAGCCTTATTTCTTATGACTACTTCTAAGTCATTCATTTTATTCTTGAGTACCCACTTAGTCTCAACTACACTTAGATCCTTTGGCTTTGTAATTAATTCCTAAACTTCTTTTCTTATAAATTGATTTAATTCTTCTTACATTGCCAAAATCCAAAATTCATCTGAAAGTGTTTGATCAATATTTATGGGTTCTATTGTAGAAATAAAGGCAAAATTATTAACTTCTTTGCTTATTCCATGCCTAGTCCTAACACCCTCACTAGGTTCACCTAAAATCAATTCCTTAGAGTGGTTTTTAGAAAATCTCAATTCTCTAAAAAAAGAGTTTTCTATCTCCAAATTTTCTTCCAAATTAACTTTCTCAATCTTTCTGGAGTTTATTTATATCTCATCCTTTTTAACATTCGGATCTTCCAAAATACCAGATTCATTAAATACAACATGTGTGGTCTCCTCAATTATCAAAGTTCTTTTATTGAATACTCTATAAGATTTTCCAACACTAGAGTATCCTAAAAAATTTTCTTCATCTGGTTTTTGGATCAAATTTTCCAAAGGCAGATTTTTCATTATTATGTATAAACACCTTACATCCAAATACATACAAATGTGACAAATTAGATGTTCTCCCTTTAAGAAGCTCATAGAGTGTTTTATTCAAGTTCGATTTGATGTTCACCCTATTTAGAACATAATATGCCGTGAAAACTGCTTCAGCCCAAAAAAATTTAGGAAGTGAATATTTTACCAACATGGCTCGAGCGGTTTCTATTAATGTTATATTCTTTCTTTCGACTATCCCATTCTGCTGAAGAATTCTATGTGCAAAAAAATAAATAATCAATCCCTTTCTTCTTACAAAAAACCTCAAATTTCTCATTTTCAAATCCTCCACCATAATCACTTTGAATCGTCAAAATCTCACATCCTACTTTCCTTTGAATCCAAGTCAAAAAATCTCTAAACTTCTCAAATGATTCACTCTTATGATATAAAAATTTAACCCATGTAAATCTTGAAAAATTATCTACTATCACAAATCCGTATACCTTTTCTCCTAGACTCACAGTTCCAACTGGTCCAAAAAGATCCATATGCAAAATCTCCAATGCTTTACTAGTTCTAAGATCCTTATTGGACTGAAAAGATGACTTCACCTATTTTTCTAGTTAACAAGCATCACAAAAGAGGTCCTTAATAAAGTCTGGTTTTGGTATACCTCTCACTAAGTTTTTTTAGGTAATTCTCCTTAGATTTTTCATGCTAGAGTGACAAAGCCTCCTATGTCAAAGCCATGACTCATCAGAAATTATTTTTGAATAAAAAATAGTAAGAGTTTTGATATAATTAAAATCTATCATATAAATATTGTTTACCCTTAAACCATGCAAAACATCAATACCACTTAGGCTTAATATACAGGTAATAGGAAAAAAATTGACGATGTATCCTTTATCACATAGCTGGCTTATACTCAAAAGATTATGCTTTAAGCCTTCAACTAGTAGCACATTCTCAATTAAAAAATTTCTCAACATTTCTGATCATACCTGATCCAACGACCTTCTTTATGGTGTTATCTCCAAGTATAACCCTACATCCACTTCTAGCTTCTAGCGATATAAATTGCTTAGTATCTCTAATCATATGCCTTAAACAACTACTGTCCTAGTACCATATGCTCTCATAAGGTCTTATATGAGAGCGTGCCTGTAAAATTATCAAACATTAGACCTGGGAACCCAAACAAGTTGTGGTTCACCTTTTGGCAAATTATAAAAAGATGCATGTATGATATGTCTAGCTTTATGCATCTTAGCCTTCCACACTAAATGTGTTTTTCTATCCAATGTACAGGTGTGTGTTATATGTCCAATCAATTCATAATTATAACATTTAACTCCAGGAAATGGATTTCTCAATCTTTTATAATTACTCTGAATCTTCTCGAGTTGTATAAATTTTGGATGCAAAATAGGATTTGTAAAATCTTCAAGTGTTGGGGGTTTCCTATTTTCCTCGAGAGCTTTTACTTTCAACTTTAAATAAATGTTCAAATCTTCTATGATATTCTTATCAAAATTCAAGTAATGCTCTCTACTCTCAGAATCATTCTTAAATTTCCTCTTTTTCCAGTTCTGCATAGGATGATTTTAACATATTGTTCTCCTTATTCAAGCTATCGAATACATCAAGTAAGCTCATGTGGTTGTTATCAATTAATGCATGGTCTTTCCTAAGGATCTCGTGTTCTTTTTGTAATTATTGTAGTTCTAGGCTAAGACTAACATGCATTTTCTTTAGCTTCCTATATGCATCATGTATTCTTTCAGAGACTTCAAAAAGTTTAGCATAAGTTAAGTCACATACCACTTCTTGATCTGATAGATCAAGGTTATCAGCCATCAAGCACAGATTGGTGACTTCCTCTTCCTTTCAGTCTTTGATGAGTCCGAAGCTGATTCCACCCAGAAAGCACTTTGGAATTTCTTCTTGCCCTTCTTCATAATTGGTTTCTCCTCTACTTTCTTCTTGCTAGGAGTAACTTTGAGTTTTGGGCACTTTGACTTCACATGTCTAGGTTTTTTGCACTCATAGTAAATCACATAAATAAAAATCTTAACATTTCTATTGAACTTACCTCTATTCCATTATTGATGTCTCTTCTGCTTTCTCTTTAGAAAGCTCCTAAATTGCCTAGTCATTAAGGCAATGTCATCCTCATCCTCAGGTATAGATAGATCACTCTCTGACTCCACCTTCAATGCAATATTCTTCTCCTTTCGTGGCTCTCCTGCATCAATCTTTCGTTGACTCACACCTTGCTCGTAAGTAATTAGTAATCCAAGAAGATTGTCAATAAAATATACATTTAAGTCTTTATACTCTATAATTACAGTTATCTTGGCATCATATATAGTAGGCAAACAACAAAGTATCTTATTAACTATTTCAGCATTCATTAGTTCCCTACCCAATGCATGCAAAGAGGTGACTATTTGTGTGAAACTTGTGTACATGTTAGAAATATATTCATTAGGTTTCATGTGACACAATTCATAGTCATGTAACAAGATATTAAGTCTGGATTGTTTAACTTCGTTAGTCCCTTCATAGGTTATACAAAGTCTATCTCATATCTCTTTTCCACTTTTACAAGTGGAAACCCGTATGTAATCTTCAGATTTAAGTGCACAAAAAAATTTATTCAAACATTTAACATTAAGTTGTACTAGTTCATGATGTTCTATAGTCCAGTCTGCAAAGGGAATTTCAACTCTAACTCCAACTAATCTAGTTGGTTTTGTATACCCTTCTTGGACTAAGATCTATATACGATAGTCTAGTGACTGTAAAAATATTGACATACATATTTTCCAAAAATTGAAAGAAATATTGTCAAATAAGGGAGCTCTAGTTATAGAGTAACCTTCTGGTGTGTTCTAGTTTCCAAATATAGCCATGGTCGTTAATCAAAAAGTAGTCTAAACTTATGGTTTTGAAATAACGCTCTGATACCACTGTTGGTGGAATTTTGAAAGCAGGTTCTAAAATGCTTAGTTTTCTTTAAAATTTTGAAATCAACTTAGACTCAAATTTTGAGATTGAATGTCCTATTAGAAAAATTATACCCCTTCAAAAAGGGGAGATAAAATTTTAGAGATAGGGTTCAAATCCAGAATTACAAGTCCTACTTTGAATACCATAACTAGATTCGAAATAAACCACATATGACCTCGAAGGGGGTCAAAATGGAGTTCATTCTAATTTCTAATAATGGTATCTTAAGTAGACTATCATTAATCTCATGCCCAAAACCTTATGAACAAATAATATATCTCCCCTAAGAGAGAAAATACCACTATTCAGCAGTTATTCTGGCATGATGATAGTGATCGTCGTTGGTTGAATTTTTTTTTCAAAGAATACTAATTTGAGCCTCAAATGTTTCTCTTGGAAAACTTGGAACTAAATTTAGATTTTAATTCTGGAGCTGAATGGACCATTAGTGATAATATATTACCTCGAAAGGCAAAGATAAAATCTCCTAATGGGTTTAGATCCAAAATTATAAATTTTCTCTTAGTTATCATAGCCTATTTTAAAGGAGAACCGCATATGACCCCATGAGGGTAAAAATGAGGTTTAATCTAAAATTGAGCCACGATAATTAAGAGAAGGAGATCATTAATTTCATTTCAAAATTGATGTTAACACAATATAAATCCCTTTTGGAGAAAGAGAAAATCATATGTGAACGATCATATGACTATGATAATAATGATCGTTATGAAGCATACTTCCCAAAGAAGTGTTAAGTGAGTTTTGAAAATAAAGTTTTTAAAATCAGGTGTGTATGGTTCTAAATCTCCTACGAGTGCAAGCCCTCGTAGTTAAATACATCGTAGGGAGAAAGAGTCCCTTACAAAAACTCTTGATTAAAATAATGACAAAATTTTGTAAGATTTTCTAGGAGTGATATCAAAAAGGAGGTGAATTTTGGAATCTCAAAAGGGAATGGATCGAGGTTGAGCAGTTATTAATAGAATCAAGGGAGGAAACATAGGGGACACTTTGAGATTTCGAAACAAACTGGAAGTGTCCCAACTTAATCTAAGTGTTGGGCTTTACATTTTTTGATTGAAAGAAGATTTAATTGGAGTTGAGCATTTTATTAAAAATTTGGGATTATATTCCCGGAGGTTGGGGTCTTATAATCAAAGACCTGCCCCGGATCCTAAATCTAATTTTGGACACTAGACCATAGTCGTCCGAACCTAACTAATGTAGTGCAAGATCTGGACTTATCCCGGCCTGGATTAGGGAGCCAGCTAACCACCTAATCGATTTAAAATACATGAGTCTGGTCTTTCATAAAAGAGTGGAAGGGACCTTTTATTTAAGGTTTTGGAGAGCTGGGGCCGACATCTATAGATTTCCCTAATTGGTCCATTTGACTTATGCTATGTACAAAATACTAAGGACTAATGTAATTAAAAATTTGACCCTTTTAAATATATTTCTAATGCAATGCATGCTAGTTGATAACTTCAAATAAAATATGCATGAAATTTTTAAAATAGGCTTAGAAAATATTTTTTTAGAAGATTGGGCTTCTCTAGGTCTGATACCTCATCCTAATAGGTCAGACTATCTGGACTCTACCTGCAGGCGGGGAAGGGTCTAAAGCAAGGAAAGAAGAAGTGTAGAAATATGCATGTGACCTCGATCCCCTACTAATTCCTTAGATTTTTTATCTCTATGTTATTTAGACTCACTAAATTTTAAACATTACAATTATGAGTATAAAAATTTTCACACCCTTACGAGTCTCACGAGTCCAGGTAAAAACAAAAGCGGCATAGAAACGCAAAAAAAAACCTAGAAAAAGTAGGTAATTCTATACACAATCATCTCAACATATCAAATATAAATAAATTAATTACTAAATGTTTATAGGCAAACTGCCTTGCTTATTACAAACCAGGGTCTTGTAGAAAGTAAAGTGGTCGGGCACCACTGACAACAACTCGGATTCTAAACCTAGTAGATATGCAAGTGGTTTTGAGTGGGATACTCTTTATCTTCAAATCTTCAATCTTGTTCTCCTTCGAGCTCCTTTTCTTCGGGCTCCTTGGATTCTTCGTAGTAAGCTACCCAAATGGATAAGAGGGCACTTACTTTGAGGGGAAGGCCACTCTTTCCTCTTTGGGTAGGAAAGAAGTGACCCAAATTTGGATCTCTAAATAAAAAAGGGGTCCTCCCCAATGGGGTGTCCTTTTCTCTTTGGAATCCAAGCTTTGGATCTATGTATCCTAACTCAAAACTACACTTTCACAACACTTAACACTTACATAAATTATGTTTGTATACAAATAAAAGTTTTGGACTCTCCTGCAGGGTTATCCTAAATAGTTAATAAATCAAAAACATTTATTCACAAGCAGTTATATATGAATATACATAAAAGTAAATAAACACACTAGCCATGCTCTTTTTATTACTTAGGGGCTTAGCAGCTGAAGCACCTGTGCAAGCATTTTTATAATTGATTTTATGTAGCCCCCTTTTTATTACCCTGTATGAGCGTGACCAATTTCAGAAAACTATGTGAACATCCAGATCATTCCTATCCTAATGGTAATCTAGTCGCCAAATAAATCAATCATCTATAGAGTGCAGTAAAAAGTAAGCAGACACAGCAAGGCAATTTCATCCACAACATGCAGTAAAATCACGAAAAATCTGGCACACAGCAGAAAAGTAAACATCAGCCTAACCTAGATCTAGAGTGTGTGTAAAAGGTCATGTGGCTAGGGTAGATCCTAAGCTTGGTAGTTAATTGAAGTTATCTAAAATTTTGGATTTATTAAGGCTTAAAGGGAGATTTAAGTTAGAGTTTAAATATTAATATATTAAGAATTTTATTTAAATTTATTTTAAGGGTTAAATAATTACTACATTTATTTCACACCGAGGCCGTGAAGTTTATTTCACCTTCATTGGGGCTAAGCTAATAGCCTCGTAAGCTTGGGTTACTAGTAGTAATCGGGGTTGATTAAGTTAATTTAGATTGATTAAAATTAAAGGAGTGAATTAATATTAAAAAGAATTAATTACTGATTTTAAAAGATTGGTTGAACATTTTATTAACCAACTTATGAAATTCTGAAATTTAAATGAATTAATGGGTTTTAGGAATTTATCTAGATATGTTAACTAAGGGGTCAAAAGATTATTTTTAAAAACAAAGTAAATTCTATAAGTTTCAGATTCTTAACAAATACTAGACATTATTATGAGTTGTTATACTGGTGGCACACTCAATTTGGAGTTTTTTATGAAAATTTATGATTTTTAGAAGTTTTAACTCAATTTTGACATCGAGTTGACCAAATAGTTGACTTTTTGACTTTGACCAAATTTTGGAGGTTTGATCATTTTAGAAAATACTATATTTTAATTAGAGTCATTAGCCATTAAGTTTAATTAATTTGTAATTTTCTACAGTTAGTAATGAATTTTAGAAATTTGGGTATTTTAAGGGATTATTTAATTATTTTAATTAAGGGTCCTTTTTAGTGATTTGAACCCACATGAGTCCCAAACTTCTTGAAATCAACTCCAAAGATCATAAATGATCTAAGGAGAGATCAGCAAGTGTTTAAAGAATTTTTGGGATTTTTAATAATTTTTAATTAATTAAAATTAATTAAACATTTATTTTGATTAAAATTAAATTAAAGTGGATTTTAATACCAAATTAAAGAAGTTCAAATTTTTTTGGCTCCTAATTTGTGGACCAAATGTGCTCCAAATCTAATGAAATTTGGACCATGAGATCACCTGATCTCAGGGCCTAAACACACCCGATTTGAGCCCAAATGAAATTCTATAAGGTGGCTAACCAAGCCACCTAAGGTGATCCCTAAGTCACCTTAAAAAAATTCTAGGGACCTATCCTTGGGTTGGATTGGGGCAAATCATTGGCCCTAAACGCCTTATGCTACACATCATCATCACATTCAAAACCATATCCTAAACCTTATTGGATAGATCATGGTTCCAATTTGGATCAAAGGGTCAAACCATGACCCTTAAACCAAAGTTGGCATGATAATGCCCTTAGACACTTCAAATAGGGGAGAAAAAATTTGCACATGTCAGGGACATGCCCAAATTCATTCTCCCAAAATTCCAGGCTATGGTGAATTCAATTTAAGCAATAAATGCAATAATTAATAAAACACTAATACTAAAATTAAGCTTAATACAGATGCAATTAGAGCCTGGAATCATAGAGCTTTTGTATATCTCCCTGAGATCTTTCCAATGAGCCTAAGAATACCTGATTTGGTTAAGTGTGCAGGGAGATATCAATTTTTGAAGTTCCCCTTGATTTTTTGTGAAATAAAATCCCTTAATTACTCAGTCAGAGAGTGCTTTACACGTGACGCGTCATGATTGGCGGGGAAATCATTGGCAGTTGACTAGATAATGGTCGGATTAACCACAGACATCAGATAAATGATCGGATGGTCAGGATCAAACGGCCTCCGAAATCACAAGATCTAATCCGAACCATTGATTGAAATCAACGGCTAGGATTATATCTTCAACCTCCCACAGGATCCCAAAGCTGTAGGGATTTTCCGACATGATTAGAGCGATCGCGTCGATGAACTTTGATGAAATTTCACAGGGATGATCATGGGCATGGAAACCTTCAATCCAACGGTGGAGATCTTTTGGGGTGAAGGTTTTCTTCACACTTGACTGGACTACCTATATAGGGAGCTCGGGATCGAGAGATTGCCATAGAGATGGCCTCAACGGATGAGCTTCTCTATCAGGCAGCTTCAGGGGATGAAGGCAAACAAATCTCCTTCAGACGCCAGGAACGGAGGATTACAGGAGGTACGACTTTGAGCAAGGTGCAGGAAGCTTTCACCGAAGTTTGCTCGAACGGTTCGACGGAGTGTCTGGGAAGCTGGGAAATGAGAGAGGAGGAACGAGAGAGCTTTGGGGAGTGATTTTGAAAGATTAGAATTGAATGGAAACCTCTGGAATGAACTGCCCTATTCAGCTACCTCCGATGAGCTTGGACGGTCGAGATTGACTGAGCTGGGCCTCGGATGGGCGCCAGGTGGAAGGAGACATCCTCCCATTGGGCTCATGAGCCTGAAGCCGATGAGACCAGCCTTTAGAAGGCTTTAGGTCAGGATCAAGGCGAGGGGACCACCGGAGCTTATTTTTCATTGGTTCTGGACGCCGCCAGCCGGTGCATGGGTCGGGTTGACCTGGAAAGAGTGATGGGGATACGCTGAACTCAAGGGTGAGCTCAATTGGGCATAGGGAGGTTAAATTCGATCGGGTTGCTCAGTTTGACCCAAACTTGCTCAGTTTGGGTCGAATTGGGCTCAACCCAGATCAGGCCAGACCCTGAGCTTGATGTGGGAGATGGGTTTGGGTCTGATCCACCTAATGTAAGTGGCAATTGGGTTCAATTTGGCTTGAGTTCAAAGATGGCTCGGGTCAATCCAAATCTGCTCGATTTGGGTCAAATTGGGCTCAACCCAGGTTAGGTCAGACCCTGGGCTTGATGTGGGAGATAGGTCTAGCAATGGTGCACCCAATGCAAGTGGTGATTGGGTTGAATTTTATATATGATGAGAAAAGGCTCGAGTACATGTGTTTTTGACCACTTTGGGCTAGCCCAAAAGTTAACCCAGGTCAACCCAAGGCTTGGGCCAACTGGGGGAGATATGTTGGACCTAGGGCCACCTAATGGAGGTGTTGGTCTGTTGACCTCATTTTTGTATGAGGTCACTAAGACCCTTCCAGATTCTAAATTTAATCCTAGACCCTAGGATCCACTCTAGACCTTAGGATCTTTCATAGAACTAGACTTTAGAGCCTACTCTAGAGCCTAGGATTCCTTTAAATCCTAGATCTTAGAACTCTCCTAAATCTTAGGATCACTCCAACTTCAAATCAACCTCCACCTTTGATCAACCTCAATTTTAAATCAATTCCTATATTTAATCCATTTCAATTTCAATTTGACTCCTACATGTGACCAATTTGAATCTCAAACTCCATCCAATTCAAGTCCAAATTAATTCAAACTTCAAATCAAATTCAGACCCAGAGTTTAAACTCAAATTCAAACCTTTAAGGCCCTGTCCTAAACACCCTTTTTAGAGATTTTTCAAACATCTCAAAACCCAGTCAAATGGCCTCTGATTCAGGGTCTATCACTTGCAAAGTGATAAGACATGTCTCTAAAGGCTACCCTCCAATTTTGAGCTCATTCTGAGGTCTCTAACCCCAGAATCTGAATTAAAATTCAAAGGCTGTAAAACCTTCAAATATTTACAGCCTATGCCACTGAGCCTAACCCCTTTGAGATCTTGACCTTGGAACCCTTGTCCAAGCTTCCAATCACTTCCAGATCCTTGATTTTAACCCATTGAGCAGCAAACTGCATTTTTCAAACCCATTTTTGACCATAGTTGACCAATAGGTCAAAATTGACCAAAACACCCCTATGGGGCTCAAATGGGGATTTCAAACCAAATGAGCTCCAAATAGGATGCAACCACCTTTAACAAATTTCAAATGTCATTTCAAATCTTTTGAACCCATTTCCAACCCCTGAGTCAACCTGGTTGACCAAGTCAACTGGTTTGACCCAAGGGGCCCTTTAAGGGTCCAAACATGTGTTTTGACCCAAATGACCTTTTTAGGTCACCCAACCACTTCCATTGACCTCAAAATATTATTTCAAACCTGTTGAGCCCAAACCCAGACCCTGGGTCAACCTGGTTGACCAAGTCAACCCAGGTTGACCAAACAGGCCCTTAGGGACTCAAATAGGGATTTTGATCAATTTGACCTCCCCAGACCCAGCAACTACCCTCAATGGTCTCCAAATGTCATTTCAAACCTGTTGAGCCCAAACCCAGACCCTGGGTCAACCTGGTTGACCAAGTCAACCCAGGTTGACCAAACAGGCCCTTAAAGGCTCAAATGGTGATTTTGACCAGATTGACCCCTCCAAACCTTGGGACCACATCCAATAGACTCAGGACGACATTCTGAATCTGTTGAACCCATTTCTAGCCCTTGAACCCAACTGGTTGACCAAGTCAACCAGTTTTGGCCTAGAAGCCCATTAAAGGCCCATTAAGCCTTTTTAATCTATTTGACATACATGGCTCTTGGAACCACCCTCCAATCCACCCAATCAACTCATTTGAATCACCTCATTGAAAATTTCACAACCCTTGATGGAGTTGACTGGTCAACTAGTCAACTCAAGGCTTAAAGTGACCATTTATATGGTCAAAACTTTCAATCCATTGAACCTAGCTCAAGCCACACCCATCCAGCCACTTGGAGAGACTCCATGACTTGCTTGGGTGCCACATCAGCTCCTTTGACCAGTTGACTGGTCAATTTGGTCAAACCCAAGCTTAAACCCTTCTAAAAGGTCTTAATCAACCTTTTAGACCTTTTTCCCTGATTTAACTCCCCAAGGCCGACCCCTTAATATCCTAAAGCTCACTTGGAGCTCTCCTAACCAAGCTCAGGGCCTGGTTTAGCCTAAAATGGCAATGCCCCCCCCCCCCCCCCCCCCCCACTTGTCCCAAGCCGCCCAATGGAGGCAAGGCTTGGCCAGCCTTTGAGGCAGCCTTCTAGCTGTCCCAGGGACATGTGGCACCATCTAGGGAGCCCCTCCATCAATCCCAGCCATCCGTTTGGCCTGGGGGCGTTTGAATAGGGGGAAAAGGGCTTAATGACAGATATCCTAACCCTAACCATCTCTCACTACTCAAGCCCTCTCAAGCCCTGCCCCCAGTTCGTTTTGAATCTCCAGAGCTTCCTCTACCTCCCCACTACAAAACCCAGGTGGTTGCACGTCACCGGCGGCGAGTTCTCCGGCGAAACCACCACCTAGACCGTCCCAAGCCCATAGCAGCCGATCCAGACGCGTTCGAGCTTGGATTTTCGCTGGGAATCTTCACTTGGACAATCTACAAGCTCAACCATCCAGAAATTCCGAAGATCTAACGGTATAACTCCCTAAAACCCTAGATCTAGGTCACTTTAGTTAGATCTAAATAGCTTTACGCTTTTAGGGTTTTAGTTAAAACTAATTATTCCCCACGATTTCTGTTCATGCCCTTAATCTATGTTTAAAATTTTAAGTGAAATGATCGATCCGATCGAGAGAACGAAGCGAAATACGTTTTCTAGGGCGTCACTCACGGTCTCCGGCGAGTGTACGTTTTCTGGACCGTTGATCGTTCGATCAACGGTCCAGATCGAGTCCTTCCGCGGTCTGATCCGACCGCGCATTCGATCCGTCGTTCGATCAGCCGTCTGGCGAGATCAGGACCGTCCATTCGGAATAGCGGGATCGAAGCTCCGCCGTCTGATCTTCTCCTGGTGAGATCAGACCGCGGGATCTAATCTCAGCCGTTGGATCGAACCCGCGGTTAATCCAACGGCTGTCACGCGCCGCTGACGTGGTTAAGTGAAAACCGCGTGAAGCGGCCAGCAGCCGACGCGTGTCCCCGCCGCCGCGCGGTTTCGACCCCGCCAATCCCAGTGCGCCGCGTGTCACACCGCCGCCATTTAATTAATAAAATTGTGTTTTAATTAGTTTTAATTACTAAAACTTTGAAAAATCACAGTAAATCAAATATATAACCAAAAATTAAGTATAATATATCAAACTTTTCAGAATTTCATCTAGTTTATTTTAAAAATAAAATCAGTTTATTTTGACTATTATTTTACTGGTAATTTAAGAAATACAGAAATATGTATTTCATTTTTAATTAATTATATAAAAATTATTTTTATCTGAAATTTGGCATGCACGTTGTTGAGTTCATGGCTGGTCTCCAGAAAAATTTTCAGTATTATTTGAATAGGTTTTGAAGGTATTTTGAATTATTGGAGTATTTTCACCCTTTTTTTTATATTTAATTAATTATTAACTATTTAAAAAAATACAAGAAAAATATTTTATTATTTCCAAACTTCTATGGAGATCAGTGGATCCTTCAACTCATTAGAATGTATTTTAATAATATATTTAATTATTTTATAATATATATATATTCCTATTTATATATATATATATAAATCTATTTATATTTATGTATTTTAATATATATTTTGAAATTATATTTTTGTAAATCCTTAAGTGTTTAAGAGTCATTTGAGATCTTAAATGTTGATTAAGCATGTTTGAATAGAAATGAAGGGGATAATTAGTGAATAATCATTCCTTGATTATTCACTAATTTTGTCTTAATTATGTTATTTAGTTAATTGCATGCTTAAGGTGCACACACCACCTAGCCTAGGTTCTCCTAGATCTAAGGACTTGTTTGCTTGCCACTTGTGTATGCATGCCATGTTTATTCAAAGGGTTAGAGGAACTTTGATTTGAACCTATTCAAAACTAGTGACATGATTAAGGACAATAATTAAGGACCCATGTATAGAAAACTTAGAAAAATTTCAATAATTAGGATTCACTTCCCCTTGAGTTGAAACTTTGAACATTTGAACATAGTGACACCCTCAGCCCTTAGGGAAATTTTCACTGATTTTTGAGGTCATTAGGCCCCCTAATTAATTTTCTAAGTCTTAAACCCTTAATTAAGCCTTTAAAACTTCTAAAAATTGTAATAAATCCAATTTAAATCCAAAAATTACATATAAACCCTCAAATTGACCAGAATTCAGTCCTTAATCTATGATAATTAAAAGCCCCTTGATTTGACAACAATTTAAACCCTAATTTAATTTTAAGTGAAAACCAATATTTAATTAAGATAATTAATTAATAATAATATAAAAATCCAAAAATCTCCCAAACACTTGGGGATCCCTCCTTAGGTTGTTCCTGACCTTTGGAGGTGTTTTCAAGAGATTGGGAATTTGTTTGAAGCAAACTCACAAAAGAGGCCCTCTAATTAAGAAATTCCTAAAATTCATTAAAATGCCCAAACTTCGATAATTCATAACTAATTCGAATAAAATCCAAATCACCCAAACTCACTTGCATTCAACTCATGGTGATATCTAGTATTTATTAAAAATATCAAATTTCAGAAATTTGCAATATTTTAAAAAGTCAACAAATTGGTCAAACCGTAGTTAAAACTAGTTCAAAACTTCAAACCTTCGTAGTAAAATGTAGAAAAATCCATTTTCAACATACTTAACCTCTAACTGATCGTAGTAAGGTCTAGTATTTTAATAAAATACAAACATTCCAGAATTTGAGCTTAATCAAAAAGTCAATTTTCAACCCCTTTAATTAAATCATTAAAATATTCAAAAATTCTTAAAAATCTCATAATCATTCTAAAACTCAGAAAATATTGGTTTAATGTTTAAAACACTTAACAAATCCTTTAAAACACAACAACCACCCTAAAGTTGAAGTTTATTGGCTGGACTACTCCGGGCTGCGGGGCTAAGTGTCCTAAGGAGGCTGGTTCCTCGAGCCTGGTGGCACAACGCCACGAATGAATTCTAAAGGGTGTCAAACCTTAAAATTGATTAATTTTTAATTATTTAACATTTTAAAAATCTCTAATTCAATCACATTAATTTGGTTTATCGGCTGGACTACTCCGGGCTGCGGGGCTAAGTGTCCTAAGGAGGCTGGTTCCTCGAGCCTGGTGGCACAACGCCACGAATCGATTAATGGCAAACTTAAATTAATCAAACTCTTAAAATCAGTAACCAACTCCCTTTAATATCAATCCACTCCTTTAATTCTAACCAATTTAAATAACTTAATTAACTCCGATTGCTACTGGGTAACCCAGGCCTACGAGGCTATTAGCTTAGCCCCAAGGAAGGTGAAATAAACTTCACGGCCTCGGTGTGAAACAAAGGTAGCAATCAATTAACTTCTAAAATATTTCCAATTAAAATTCTTAATTCATTAATATTTAAATTTTAATTTAAATCCCCTTTTAAGCCTTAACAAATCCAAACTTTTAGACAACTTCAATTAATAACCTACTTTAGGATCTATCCCAGCCACACGACCTTTCTCACACACTTTAGATGATGTGCTAGGACAACCAACTCTAGATCTAGGTTAGGCCGGTGTTTACTTTACTGCTGTGTGCCGGATTTTTCGTAGTTTTCACTGCATGTTGTGGATGAAATTGCTTTGCTGTGTCTGCTTACTTTTTCTGTACTCTGTGGATGGATTGATGTGTTTGGCGACTAGATTACCCTTAGGTTAGGTACGACCTGGATGTTGACACAGTTTTCTGCAGGTGGCCACGCTCATGCAGGGCAATATAAAAGGGGGGCAAATTAAAAAAAATGCATAAATATTATAAACTCTTTGCACAGGTGCTTCAGCTGCTAAAGCCCCCAAATAAGAAGAGCGTGGCCAGTGTGTTTACTTTCTTTTCCGCTCATATACAACTGCTTGGGAATAACTGTTTTTTTTTTTTATATATTAATTGCTTAGGATAACCTTGCAGGTGAGTCTAGATTTTTATTTTGATATCAATGTAATTTGTGCAAGTGTCAAGTGTTGTGAAAGTTTATTTTGAGTTGGGATACATAGATCCAAAGCTTGGATTCCAAAGAGGAAAGGATACCCCTTTGGGGAACACTCCTTTTCCATTTGGAAATCCAAATTTGGACCATACCTCTTCCTTACCCAAAGAGGAAAGAGTGGCCTTCCCCTTAAGGGAAGTGCCCTCTTGTCCATTTGGGTAATCCATTACGAAGATTCCAAGAAGATGGAAGAAAAGGAGTCCAAAGAAGAATGAAATTGAAGATTTGAAGATTTAAAGATTGAGAGTATCCCACTCAAAATAACTTGCGTCATTACTAGGCTTAGAATCCGGGTTGTTGTCAGTGGTGCCCGGCCACTTTAATTTCTGTAATATTCTGGTTTGTAATAAGCAAGGCAATTCTACCTATGGACATTTATTAATTAGTTAAATATTTGATGTAACGATTTGATTGCCTTTAGGATTACTTGTTTTTACTAGTTTTTTGGCGATTGCATGTCGCTCTTTGTTTTCGCCTGGATACGTGAGGCTCGTGAGGGTGTGAAAGTTTTCTACTCATAATTCTAAAAGTCTAAAATTTTAGTGAGTCTAAATAACATAGAAAGATAACGAATCTAGGGAATTAGCCGGGGATCGCCCCCGGGGTCGCATGCATATTTTTGCATTACTCTTTCCTTGTTTTAGACCCTTCCCCGCCTGCGGGTAGAGTCCGGATAGTCTGACCTATGAGGACGAGGTGCCGGACCTGGGGAAGTCCAGTCTTCTAAAAAAAATTATTTTATAAGCCTGTTTTTAAAGTTTCAAGCATACTTGATTTGGGAATTGTTAACTAGCATGCATTGCATTAGATACAAATTAAAGAGTCAAAATTTTAATTTCATAGTCCTTAGCATTTTTGCACCCGACATAAGTCAAAGGGGTCAATTAGGAGAATCTCTAGATGTCGGCCCCGCCTCCCCAAAACTTTAATTGCAACGTCCCTACCACTCTTTCATAAAAGACCGGATTCATGTATTTTAAATCGATTAGGTGGTTAGCTGGCTCCCCAATCCAGGCCGGGGTAAGTCCAGACCTTGCACTGCATTAGTTAGGATCGGACGACTGTGGTCCAGTGTCCAAAATAGATTTAGGATCCGGGGCAGATCTTTGATTATAAGACCCCAAACTTCGGGAATCTAATCCCAAATTTCTAACAAAATGCTCAACTCTAATTAAATATCATTTCAAATCCAAAACATAAAGCCCAACACTTAGATTAAGTTGGGACATTTCCGGATAGTTCTGGAATCTCAAAGTGTCCCCTACCTCTCATCCTTTAACTCCGTTAATAACTGTTCAATTTTGATCCATTCCCTTTTGATTTTCCAATAATTCTATTCATACTTTGATATCACTCCTAGAAACTCTAAACAAAATTTTGCCACTATTTTAATCGAGAGTTTTCGTAGGGGATTTTATCTCCCTACGATGTAATTAACTACGAGGGCTTGCGCTCGTAGGAGATTTAGAACCACACACACCTGATTTTTTAAAAAATTGATTTTTCAAAATTCAATTGGATTTCTTTGGGAAAATTTAAAATATTAGTGATCATTATTATCATATTCAAAGAATTATCATCGAGTGATATTTTCTCCCTTCGGGGAGATATATCTTTCTTCGATAAGGCTTTGGATGTGAACCTAACGATCACACTTCTTGAATATTGTAGTTGGATATTCAGTTGAACCTCATTTTGACCCTTCGGGGTCATATGAATTTCTCTTTAGCATCCGCTCACAATATTCAAGATGGATTTCATAATTCTAAGTCTGAACACCGTTATGAAAGCTTATTTTCGTCCTTCGGGGTGATATACTCTTTCTAACGAGTCGATTCGACCTTAGACTTAGAACTTAACCTTAATCTTAAAATACCCTAAGAAAACCAATATTTTCAAAACATGTTTTCAAAATTCCACCAACAAAAAATGGCACGCCCGGTGGGACAAATCTCTCTCTCCATCTTTAATAATGGCAAAATTTTGTTTCATCGGTAGTCTTAACTACCTTTCTTCCGTTGGTCCCTTTGCCCATTTCTTCCTTGGGTAAGTGTGGCCAACATCTAAAATAATAATAAAACATTAAAAGAGAGGTTTTACCTCTAAATTTGATTTCATTTAGATTTCTGTTCTGATTTTGACCTTCTGCCCCGGCATAGCCTGTGAGGCGACAGTGTCAAATCAGATCTCTGGATATCCTTTTTTAATTTTATGGATTTATGGTCGATAATATTTTTCGTTCAACATATAAATCCTTAAAATTGAAAAACATTCAAAATTTTTGATTTCATTCCAAACTTGTTAGTTTTAACCCCCTCATTTCCCCCTTGACTTCTAAGGGTGGGGAGGGTTAAACTATCCCTTTTTACTTGGGCTTTCTCACAATTCCATAAGCTTTCGGGCAAGGGGAAACTCTGTCCGTTGTGTTTTAGAATTTGTAAGAGAACCCATTTCAAATTCTCAAAATTCCTTCAAAAATTTTCTTAAACTCCAAGTTGACATATGTTACCCCATACGATTTCCTCGTGGGCCAATATATGTCATACTTTCAAAAAAATAGTAATAAAATACTTTTTACTACTCTTTTCAAAAAATCTAATTTCAATCATTTTCTTTAACTTTCAGAAAATTTCAAATGGCTGGCCAACTGATTTTCTCCTTTGACCGAGAGTTGAATTCGACTGTTAATGACCAAGGGAGTACTGTTATCTTTGGAATGGGATTTAGTACTCTAGAGCTCTCTATGGATGGACACCAGATTGTGAGCCTGGATGCCAGTAAGGAAACTCCCCCAGTAGTTGAGTTAATTGTGGGATCTGCACCCACCTTGCCAGTAGTCAGTGATGATCAGAAACAACCTGAACCAGTTGTTGAGCCTTCCACTAAAATTAAGTCTGTTTTTGAAGAAGGGTCTAGTTCTGGACTTAGATTCACCACTAAGAATCAGAAGAAGAATTATTTGAGGAGACTTAGGAAGAAAATCTCTAAGGCTAAGAGAGTCCTACCTTTTAAGACCTTGGCCCAAGTAGAACCTGAGGCTGTTGAGGAACTACCTATTCCTGCTTCCTCTCCCCTCCTAAAGGGAAGTCGCTTTTACCCCCTGGCTTCAGCTCAAGGGGAGGAGAGGATAGCTAGGATAGCCCGTTCTCCACCACGCCCGGTCGACTACTCGACCAAGAAGACTCAGAAAGAAAAACACCTTCAAAAGACAAGAACTTTGAGAAATATAATTCACACCTGTGCTGCACAGACCGGACAGACTAAAGAGGAATATGTGAAACAGTTAAAGGGAGTGATCTCACATCGCTTCCAAAAGGAAGTGTTGAAGGAAGAAGTATCTGAAGCAAGGAATTTAACCCCTCAATTCGTTAGGAAGAATAAGAAGTATGCTAGACAGCCTGCTACTTCGGTACTGGTTGATGGATATCACTGGGTGCCACGCCCTCTGTCTTCTCAAACAGAGGGTATTGTGTTGACTGGGTCCGAGAGAGGCCGCCATTCTACTGGTAGACCCTCGGTACCCCCACATAAACCTGTGAGATTGGCCTCAGTGATTGTCAAACCAAAGGGGGTTGAAGTTCAAAAGCCTGTGGACCTTAAAGGAAAAAGACCTAAATCTCCTGAAAGGAGATATGTGCCGAAGAGAACTAAGTTGGAGAGTCTGCCACCACCTCCTAGAACTTCTAAGTTCATTCTGCAGCTCCAACGAGTTTCAGTCGACCCTACTCCGAGTTCAGTTGAATTGATGGATGTTCAGGCTAGTACCCCAGTTGTTACAGTTGATAGTCCTGCCGCGGTTAGTTTGATTCCGGATCCAATAGTCACCGTTCCTGTTACCCCAGTTGATGATCCTCAAAGTTCGAGTGTCATTCCTAGGCCCCTTAGTCAGGTGTCTGAGGACCTTACCTTACCAGATGTGGGAACTATCACTTTACAAGCTCCTACTTCTCCTGAGGAATATGTCCCCCTCCCTGTAGAGGATGCCACTCTTCTGACTACCAGCTTTGGAATAGTCGAAGAGGAGAGAATTGACCAGGATTTAGAAATGGAAGATGAGCCAGATACAAAGTCTCAACCAGATCCTAATCCAAAACTTACAGAAATCATTGCCCTTATGGATTCTGAAGAGTTGTTTGATATGGCTGAATATAAAGGATACTTACCCCTTGACCCTAAATCAATTGGGGATAGACCAGTCGAGGAGGTAGTTCAAGAAATAAGAAACATCCTGTTAAACAAAGAAGGAACGGCTTCTTTCGACCCTGATATGGATGATCTCCTTGGAGATGAAGATGATTATGTTGGGGGCATTCATGTGGTTGAAACTAGAGGATCTAATAAGGAAGCTGAACCCAGCAAGCGCCGATTTGTTAAAGATGATGATCCGCATGCTGTTGAGTCAGAGTCAGATGAGTCTGTGAAAGATAGAGATGAAGAACATATAAAAAACTTGGAGACTCAGCTCGCTAGCATGATGTCACAAGTTAGAGAAATGCAAGAGAAGTTGGACAAATCACAGCAAGAGTCTCTTGTGATCCACCAGTCAGCTCGAGAGCTCACAGAAAAGGCCAAAAGGGCAGAACTTAAATCCAGACCTCTCGAGTCACCACCTGTGACTCTCCCTTGTCCAGTAGAGACACCTCCAGTTCACCCTGCAGTTTCCACCATTCCTCCGATCCCACCTCAGAAGGATATCAAGCAGTTAATTGAGGACCAGGTAAGGGAGGCCTTAGCCCATGCTCAAGGAACTGTGTCTATTGCAAAGGGTAGACCCTACCCCGAGGAATATGACTTGGTTCCTTACCCAAAGGGCTTTGTGCCACCAACTTTTAAAGTTTTCACCGGAATTGAAAATCCGAGACAGCATCTGGCCCACTTCCGAGCAAGCTGTTGCAACGCAGGAGGGTCAGATGCTCTACTATTTCGCCAATTTGTAAGTAGTCTATCCGGCATTGCTTTTGAATGGTACGCCGATCTGCCCAACGGTTCAGTAAGAACCTTTAGCGACCTAGAAAACCTCTTTCTTAAGAGATTTTCTGGAGCGCAACAACGCACTACTGTGGGCGATCTCGTGGTTGAAAAGCAAAAGCCGGGAGAGTCTCTAGTTGAGTACATCTTGAGGTGGCGAAACCTCTCGATGAAGTGTGAACCCCAGTTGCAAGAACAACATGCTGTGGAGATTCTGTTGAAGAATATCCACGGTCCTGTTGCTTTTCTCCTGAAGGGTTTCACTATTAAAACTTTTGAGAAACTCCTTAATAAGGCTAGCAATTTGCAGGAAGAGGCTCCTAGGATGCCATTCTTACGAGAGCAGTCTGAGGAAAGGAAGGGTCCAAAACTGGTGAAGACATTTGAAAAGAAAGCTGTGGTCTCAGCAGTAGATAAAGGAAAGAGGCCAGTGGTTAGTCAGCCTAGCACTCCACTTCCACCACAGCCGCCTCAGAAGCAGCCTTTTCAGATAGTTCCTCAACATACCAGAGATCCCTCTTTCATCCCTTTTAGAGAGAGATTGGCAAAGCCTTATCCATTTAAAAGGGAGTCAGTTAAGAAGATCTTCAGAAGTCTGTTAAAGAAACCAGATTTTCAGTTGCCAGAGGCTAGGAGGCCTGAGGATGAGAGCAAGAAAGATGATCCCAAGTATTGCCCGTACCACAGGATGCTTAGTCACCCTCTTGAGGACTGCGTTGTGTTCAAAGATTGGCTTGAGAGGAACTACACCCAAGGTAACATTATAATACCTAAAGAATACTTGGTCGATCCAGAAAAGGCTTCAATTAAGACCATTTCAGGTAATCCTCTTAACTCTTCTTGTTTTGTTGAAGATGGTTGGGACATTGCTTTGTCCCGGGCACTTAAAAAGTCGATTAACAAGTCTTTTCGTCTTTCTCAACAGCTGACTACGATAGCCCAGGCCCCGGTGTGGAAAGTTGACCTGGACGCTTCGCAGAAGGATGTTGAGCCACTTCCCTCTCCAGTAGTCTTAGGAACTACTGAGAAAAATGTGAAAGAAGAGAAATCTGATTTTGTAGAGAGGAAGTGTGTAGATGAGAGATGTATTAGAATGGCGGATGGTGGTGTTAAAACCCTTTCCCCTCTTTTGTTATCTGACTTTTACTTTGCCCCATCAAAGGCGAAGGGTCAGAAGATGAATAAAAAACATCCTTCTACTTCTGTCTTGATGATTAACCATGAATCTCAAATGCAAATTGATGACTCTCCTGCTTTGAATCAAACTCCTAATGAACCAAATATTGAGGTTAATCAAACCAACCTCCCCGAATCGACTATTCAAGAAGAGGTCGAATGTGAGGCTTTATCAGAAAGCGATTTCCCTCAAATCAATTTTCAAGGAAATCCTATCTTGATAGAACTTTCAGATTCTGACTCGCTTTCAGAAAATGATGATCCAACACCTATGGTGTGTGTAGACACTGCCCTAGTTTGCCCGCCCGAAGATGTCGAGCAGGTGCAACTCCGTGGCGGTAAAGTCTTACCCCCTAGGTTGCCCCCTCAGGATAAAGGCAAGCAACCTTCATTCGAAAATCTAAGTCCGGATTCCCCTCAACAACCAGAATTTCCTTTAATTCCTCCGGGTTTCGAGTCTGTCGTTCCTAAGGTTGATTACAATGTTCTAGCCCACCTTAGGAAGTTGCCAGCAAAATTAAGTATTTATGACGCCCTCCTTCTTTCCAAAAAATGAGGGAGTCTCTAATCAAAGCACTTCTCGATCCAGAGATTTGCTTAACACAGTTGGCTGCAACTTCAGAAGGTGAGGCTCTCTACTTCAAAGAGGTCCCTGGGGTTACCTTTTCAGACGAAGATTTACTCTTGAGAACTGCTGACCACAATCGTCCCCTCTACATTACTGTAGATGTGGGAAATTTCAAGTTATCAAGAGTCCTTGTTGATCCGGGTGCATCGGTCAACGTGATGAACATAAAGACCCTTGCTTATCTCAGAGTTGATACTAGCAAGCTTTCAACCGATAGGTTGGTGCTTCGTGGGTTCAACGAGAAGGGCGAGAGAGCTTTAGGTTCGATCACTCTACTCCTTGAAATAGGAGGTTTAAAAACTGAAGCTAAATTTCATATAATTGATTCAACTACGTCCTTTAACGCACTTCTAGGTAGACCTTGGATTCACGAATATAGAATGGTTCCATCTACCCTGCACCAATGCATTAAGTATCAACGAGATGGCATTGAACATGTGATTAAGGGTGATTTGCAACCATTCTCAATTCAAGAAATTGGGATCTACGAAGATGCTGCATATTTTGTACCAAAAGGGTCCTCGTCCCGTTCTAAATTAGAGATCAAATTTGAGGAGAAAATGGTTGAACAAAAATTCAACCAAAAGAAAGAAAAAGATAAGAATATCAATCAAGAAATGATTCAATCGAGTAGTGAAGACGACTCTGATATTGTTGTCCTTAGACCTCCAAGCACATTACCTCAAAGAGGTGGGAGGATGGCTTTAAGGGCACGAGGTCGAGGCCGCGCTTCATTAGACAGGAGAGCAGCACCCGTATACATTGATTTGGAATCAGATTCCGATAGTGAACTAGAAAGTCAAGGTGCTGCCCTCTCTCTCGATTATCAAAGCATAAATACTCCTCCAAAATTTGATCTCACCTTAGACCAGGACAGTGACCCTGAGGTAGATATTTCAAAAGTTAAAAGTGACGAGCCTGAATTAACAATGTATGAAAAGCTCACTAGAAGGATTGAGGCCCTTTCTCTGACCCCACTGTCGGCAGGCAGGGTTGTAGGGTTAGAAGTCAAAGTGGCCCCCAACTTGGATGGTGAAGTTAAGAAAGTCCAGAAATTCTTTCCTGGCTCCTCCTCCGCAAGGGACGAAGGTGATGTAACCCTTGAGGAGGCAGATTTTAATGAATTAATGGAATTACCTTTCGGCTACTTCCCTGTTTGTGTAAATAAATACTTTTTCTAAAGGTTCTGTACCATACCGATGGACTAAGGGTCAAGCTAGATACCACGAGAATATTTGGCGAACAAAAGTGAGTAAAAACCCAACAAGTGGTATTGGCTTTGGAACAGTTAGTTCATTCGATGATGATGAGTATTGCCTAATGATAACTTACCATCTCGATTCTCCAAATGTCCCTACAGATCCTCCTTGTCCTTTGGATGGACTCTGTTTGGAGACTTTAGACGATCCCGATGATCTTCAAGTTCGGGATGCACCCCCTGAATTTGAAGAGGAAATTAAGTCGACAGTCGATGAGTTAAGAGAAATTAACTTGGGAAACGATGATGACCCCCGTCCGATTTTTATAAGTACTTTGTTAAGCGAGGGTGAAACTCAAGACTTAATCCAGTTGTTATTCGAGTTTAGGGATTGCTTTGCCTGGACATATGACGAAATGCCAGGTTTGCCTGCTGAGGTAGCAGTTCACAAACTTGGGGTTCGGCATGATGCCATCCCTGTTAAACAAGCTCCTCGACGCATGCGCTTAGAGATTGAGCAACAAGTCGTTTCTGAAGTTAAGAAATTGGCAGAGGCCGGATTCATTCGAGAGGAACAATACCCCTCTTGGGTGGCCAGCGTCGTGCCAGTTCGAAAGAAAAATGGTCAGATTCGGATTTGTGTCGACTATAGGGATCTGAATAAGGCATGCCCTAAGGATGAGTTCCCCCTACCAATACCAGAACTCATGGTGGACATTGCCTCCTCACATGCTATTTTCTCATTCATGGACGGCTCGTCGGGTTATAACCAAATCAAGATGGCCCCTGAAGATGAGAGAAATACGGCGTTCAGAACCCCTATTGGAATCTTTTGTTATAAGGTAATGCCATTCGGCTTGAAGAATGCCGGAGCAACCTACCAACGGGCCATGACCCGTATCTTTGACGACTTAATTCATAATCAAGTTGAATGTTATATTGATGATTTAGTTGTCAAGAGCAAGGTTAAAGAGGCTCACCTGCATGACTTAAGAGTTGTTTTCGAACGGTTGCGCCGCTACGATTTGAAAATGAACCCCTTGAAGTGCGCCTTCGGCGTCGCTTCGGGAAAATTCTTAGGATTCGTAGTGAGGCACCGCGGAATCGAGATAGATCCTGCTAAAATTGAAGCCATCTTAGATATGCCATCCCCTAAGAGCCTTACTCAGTTAAGGTCTCTACAAGGTAGATTGGCATATATAAGGAGGTTTATTTCTAATCTTTCCGGGAGATGTCAACCCTTTTCTGTCCTTGCGAAAAAGGATACTAAATTCGTATGGGGCGAGAAGTGTCAAAATGCTTTTGATGATATCAAACAATACCTTTCTAACCCGCCAGTCTTGGCAGCTCCGATTCCCGGAAAGCCATTAATCCTCTACACCGCAGCTCTAGATGAGTCTTTAGGTGCTCTGTTAGCTCAAGTTAACGACGAAGGAAAAGAGAATGCTCTCTACTACCTTAGTCGAAGACTCCTTCCTACTGAAATTCGATACCCGTCAATTGAGAAGCATTGTCTTGCTTTAGTTTTTGCAGCTCAGAAACTAAGGCATTACATGCTCTCCCACTCAATCAGTCTGATTTCAAGAGTTAATCCTTTGCAATATCTTATGACCCGACCTACGTTGTCAGGACGTTTAGCTCGCTGGTCTATGATATTGTTGCAATTTGAGATTACTTTCACTCCTCTTCGTGCTGTGAAAGGACAGGCTGTTGCCGACTTTCTGGCAGCACACCCGCTGCCAGCAGATTCTCCTCTGAATGATGACTTACCCGACGAACAAATCATGAGTTTGGGGGAATCTAGCGAGGCCATCTGGGAATTATATTTTGATGGGGCAGCATCCTCTCGTAGGATTGCGACCCAACAATCTGTAATTCCTGGAAAGGCTGGAGTCGGTCTAATTTTTATTACACCAGAAAAAGGAATGATGCATTTTTCCTACCACTTATCGGAGCCTTGCACAAACAACGAAGCTGAATACGAAGCTCTGATAACTGGTTTGGAACTTGCAATTCTAATGGAGATTAAAGAGATTAAGATCTTTGGAGATTCCCAACTAGTTATTAACCAAGTCGCCGGAACTTATAAAGTCTTGAATCCGAATCTCCTAAAATATCACCAGTATACGCTTCACTTGCTGGAACAAATCCCCATTGCTACTTTGTATAGGGTTCCCCGTGGAAGCAACTTCTGCGGCGGATGCCTTAGCAAAACTTGCAAAGGAATTTGCATGTCCTGAGGAGGATTCCATCCCTATAGAGATACAGGGTCGTAAGACTCTTTCTCTTATAGATTTGGAACATATTAGTAAGACTCCCCTTCAGATCCTTTCTGCCTCTTCGACGACTGACGAAGAAGGCGACTGGAGACGACCCTTAGTCGATTACCTTAAAGAAGGGAAGCTTCCCCAGGATAAATCACTCTCCAACCAGATTAAGAAACGTGCCCTATCATATGCACTAGTTAACGATCTGTTGTACCGTCGGTCCTTTGATCACATGTGGCTGCGCTGTTTGAACAAGCGAGAAGCCCAGAAAATTGTTAATGAAGTTCATTCAGGACTGTGCGGTGCTCATCAATCGGGTCCAAAAATGAAATTAAAGATTAAAAGACTTGGATACTATTGGCCTACAATGATTGACGATTGCATGAATACTGCAAAGCTCTGTCATCAATGTCAGGTCCATGGTGTGGTTTTACATCAGCCGCCTAATGTGTTACACCCTACGATAGCCTCGTGGCCCTTTGAAAGTTGGGGCACGGATATCATTGGGCCGATTGACCCTCCCTCCGCGAGAGGTCATCGTTTCATATTAGCAGCAACTGATTACTTTTCAAAATGGGCGGAAGCAATTCCCCTACGAAACGTAACATCACACCATGTCTTAAAATTCTTTCGTGACCATATTGTATATCGATTCGGCGTACCCCGCAGAATCATATCCGATAATGGGTCCGCATTCAAGTCTACAAAAATCAATAGTTTTGTAAGGCGCCATAATATTGATTGGAGATATTCGACGATCTATTACCCTCGGGCGAATGGATTGGCCGAGGCCTTCAACAAAACCTTGGTGCAAATTGTCAAAAAGACCCTTGATGATAACAAACGGCAGTGGGATGAGCGGTTGGTGGAAGCTCTGTGGGCTTATCGTACCACTTATAGAACCCCGACCCAATCCACCCCGTTTGCACTAGTGTATGGATCTGAGGCTGTTCTACCCTTGGAAATACAAATCCCTTCGCTTAGAATTGCAGTTCAGAATCAAATTACCAATGAACAAAATGCAAAACTACGATTGGAAGAACTCGAAGGCCTTGAAGAGCGACGTCTCCAAGCTCAACAAAGTTTAGAGTTGTATAAATCCCGTATGGTTCAAGCCCATGATAAGTTAGTGCGACCTAGGACCTTCCAAGCGGGAGACTTGGTATTGGTCCTTCGGAGGCCTATCTTGGCCCATCGGAAGTTGGGAGGCAAATTTGAACCTACATGGGAAGGACCCTTCGTTATAGAGACTGTCTACGAAGGAGGCTCGTATCAGTTAGTAGATTGTAAAGGGAACCACCCAATGCTACCTGTTAATGGGCGTTTCCTTAAGAAATACTATGCTTGATGTAGCTCATTTTATCAATCAATAAAACTTCCTTTTCTTGATTTACAGTTTGATTCTACCTTTTTTTTTTTTTTAAAGTTTTTTTTACGCTCTTCGCCTTTTCCTTAAGGTTAGGTCCTTCCTTCTCTTAGGATTAGACCCGCTAGTGGTGGAGTACGCCCTCTGTGGCACCACCCTGGCATTTCACCCGGGGATTAGTGGTGGAGTACGCCCTTCGTGGCACCATCCTAGTTTGCCAGTTGAGGTCCTCTGTGTGGAGCAAGTTTCCTCCCCACATGACCATTCGCTAGTGATGGAGTACGCCCTTCGTGGCACCATCCTAGTTTGCCAGTTAATCTGCCTATTAGGAGTAAGTCTTCTATCAGCATCCTATAGGCCTAAGGTTGGGTGATGCCCTTCCTTAGACCCAAGGTTAGGTATTCCCTACCTTGGTTTCCAGTTGATCCGTCTACTAGGAGTAAGTCTTCTATCAGCATCCTGTAGACCTAAGGTTGGGTGATGCCCTTCCTTAGACCCAAAGCTAGGTATTCCCTACTTTGGTTTCCAGTTAATTTGCCTATTAGGAGTAAGTCTTCTATCAGCATCCTATAGGCCTAAGGTTGGGTGATGCCCTTCCTTAGACCCAAGGTTAGGTATTCCCTACCTTGGTTTCCAGTTGATCCGTCTACTAGGAGTAAGTCTTCTATCAGCATCCTGTAGACCTAAGGTTGGGTGATGCCCTTCCTTAGACCCAAAGCTAGGTATTCCCTACTTTGGTTTCCAGTTAATTTGCCTATTAGGAGTAAGTCTTCTATCAGCATCCTATAGGCCTAAGGTTGGGTGATGCCCTTCCTTAGACCCAAGGTTAGGTATTCCCTACCTTGGTTTCCAGTTGATCCGTCTACTAGGAGTAAGTCTTCTATCAGCATCCTGTAGACCTAAGGTTGGGTGATGCCCTTCCTTAGACCCAAAGTTAGGTTTCCCTACTTTGGTTTCCAGTTAATCTGCCTATTAGGAGTAAGTCTTCTATCAGCATCCTATAGGCCTAAGGTTGGGTGATGCCCTCCCTTAGACCCAAGGCTAAGGTATCCCCTACCTTGGTTTCTCCAGTTTCCTTGTCTACTAGGAGTAAGTCTTCTATCAGCATCCTGTAGACCTAAGGTTGGGTGATGCCCTTCCTTAGACCCAAGGTTAGGTATTCCCTACCTTGGTTTTACCAGCTTTCTTTATCCAATAGGTGTAAGCCTTCCATTAGCATCCTATAGGCTTGGGGTTGGGAGATGATCTCCCTTCCATTCTCAAAATTCTACTTCCATTCGGTCAACGCCAATGTGTGCAGCAGAAGTTTCTTCTACCACACACATTGGGGGTCCATTTGTTGACCTCATTTTTGTATGAGGTCACTAAGACCCTTCCATATTCTAAATTTAATCCTAGACCCTAGGATCCACTCTAGACCTTAGGATCTTTCATAGAACTAGACTTTAGAGCCTACTCTAGAGCCTAGGATTCCTTTAAATCCTAGATCTTAGAACTCTCCTAAATCTTAGGATCACTCCAACTTCAAATCAACCTCCACCTTTGATCAACCTCAATTTTAAATCAATTCCTATATTTAATCCATTTCAATTTCAATTTGACTCCTACATGTGACCAATTTGAATCTCAAACTCCATCCAATTCAAGTCCAAATTAATTCAAACTTCAAATCAAATTCAGACCCAGAGTTTAAACTCAAATTCAAACCTTTAAGGCCCTGTCCTAAACACCCTTTTTAGAGATTTTTCAAACATCTCAAAACCCAGTCAAATGGCCTCTGATTCAGGGTCTATCACTTGCAAAGTGATAAGACATGTCTCTAAAGGCTACCCTCCAATTTTGAGCTCATTCTGAGGTCTCTAACCCCAGAATCTGAATTAAAATTCAAAGGCTGTAAAACCTTCAAATATTTACAGCCTATGCCACTGAGCCTAACCCCTTTGAGATCTTGACCTTGGAACCCTTGTCCAAGCTTCCAATCACTTCCAGACCCTTGATTTTAACCCATTGAGCAGCAAACTGCATTTTTCAAACCCATTTTTGACCATAGTTGACCAATAGGTCAAAATTGACCAAAACACCCCTATGGGGCTCAAATGGGGATTTCAAACCAAATGAGCTCCAAATAGGATGCAACCACCTTTAACAAATTTCAAATGTCATTTCAAATCTTTTGAACCCATTTCCAACCCTTGAGTCAACCTGGTTGACCAAGTCAACTGGTTTGACCCAAGGGGCCCTTTAAGGGTCCAAACATGTGTTTTGACCCAAATGACCTTTTTAGGTCACCCAACCACTTCCATTGACCTCAAAATATTATTTCAAACCTGTTGAGCCCAAACCCAGACCCTGGGTCAACCTGGTTGACCAAGTCAACCCAGGTTGACCAAACAGGCCCTTAGGGACTCAAATAGGGATTTTGATCAATTTGACCTCCCCAGACCCAGCAACTACCCTCAATGGTCTCCAAATGTCATTTCAAACCTGTTGAGCCCAAACCCAGACCCTGGGTCAACCTGGTTGACCAAGTCAACCAGGTTGACCAAACAGGCCCTTAAAGGCTCAAATGGTGATTTTGACCAGATTGACCCCTCCAAACCTTGGGACCACATCCAATAGACTCAGGACGACATTCTGAATCTGTTGAACCCATTTCTAGCCCTTGAACCCAACTGGTTGACCAAGTCAACCAGTTTTGGCCTAGAAGCCCATTAAAGGCCCATTAAGCCTTTTTAATCTATTTGACATACATGGCTCTTGGAACCACCCTCCAATCCACCCAATCAACTCATTTGAATCACCTCATTGAAAATTTCACAACCCTTGATGGAGTTGACTGGTCAACTAGTCAACTCAAGGCTTAAAGTGACCATTTATATGGTCAAAACTTTCAATCCATTGAACCTAGCTCAAGCCACACCCATCCAGCCACTTGGAGAGACTCCATGACTTGCTTGGGTGCCACATCAGCTCCTTTGACCAGTTGACTGGTCAATTTGGTCAAACCCAAGCTTAAACCCTTCTAAAAGGTCTTAATCAACCTTTTAGACCTTTTTCCCTGATTTAACTCCCCAAGGCCGACCCCTTAATATCCTAAAGCTCACTTGGAGCTCTCCTAACCAAGCTCAGGGCCTGGTTTAGCCTAAAATGGCAATGGCCCCCCCCCACTTGTCCCAAGCCGCCCAATGGAGGCAAGGCTTGGCCAGCCTTTGAGGCAGCCTTCTAGCTGTCCCAGGGACATGTGGCACCATCTAGGGAGCCCCTCCATCAATCCCAGCCATCCGTTTGGCCTGGGGGCGTTTGAATAGGGGGAAAAGGGCTTAATGACAGATATCCTAACCCTAACCATCTCTCACTACTCAAGCCCTCTCAAGCCCTGCCCCCAGTTCGTTTTGAATCTCCAGAGCTTCCTCTACCTCCCCACTACAAAACCCAGGTGGTTGCACGTCACCGGCGGCGAGTTCTCCGGCGAAACCACCACCTAGACCGTCCCAAGCCCATAGCAGCCGATCCAGACGCGTTCGAGCTTGGATTTTCGCTGGGAATCTTCACTTGGACAATCTACAAGCTCAACCATCCAGAAATTCCGAAGATCTAACGGTATAACTCCCTAAAACCCTAGATCTAGGTCACTTTAGTTAGATCTAAATAGCTTTACGCTTTTAGGGTTTTAGTTAAAACTAATTATTCCCCACGATTTCTGTTCATGCCCTTAATCTATGTTTAAAATTTTAAGTGAAATGATCGATCCGATCGAGAGAACGAAGCGAAATACGTTTTCTAGGGCGTCACTCACGGTCTCCGGCGAGTGTACGTTTTCTGGACCGTTGATCGTTCGATCAACGGTCCAGATCGAGTCCTTCCGCGGTCTGATCCGACCGCGCATTCGATCCGTCGTTCGATCAGCCGTCCGGCGAGATCAGGACCGTCCATTCGGAATAGCGGGATCGAAGCTCCGCCGTCTGATCTTCTCCTGGTGAGATCAGACCGCGGGATCTGATCTCAGCCGTTGGATCGAACCCGTGGTTAATCCAACGGCTGTCACGCGCCGCTGACGTGGTTAAGTGAAAACCGCGTGAAGCGGCCAGCAGCCGCCGCGTGTCACACCGCCGCCATTTAATTAATAAAATTGTGTTTTAATTAGTTTTAATTACTAAAACTTTGAAAAATCACAGTAAATCAAATATATAACCAAAAATTAAGTATAATATATCAAACTTTTCAGAATTTCATCTAGTTTATTTTAAAAATAAAATCAGTTTATTTTGACTATTATTTTACTGGTAATTTAAGAAATATAGAAATATGTATTTCATTTTTAATTAATTATATAAAAATTATTTTTATCTGAAATTTGGCATGCATGTTGTTGAGTTCATGGCTGGTCTCCAGAAAAATTTTCAGTATTATTTGAATAGGTTTTGAAGGTATTTTGAATTATTGGAGTATTTTCACCCTTTTTTTATATTTAATTAATTATTAACTATTTAAAAAAATACAAGAAAAATATTTTATTATTTCCAAACTTCTATGGAGATCAGTGGATCCTTCAACTCATTAGAATGTATTTTAATAATATATTTAATTATTTTATAATATATATATTCCTATTTATATATATATATATAATCTATTATATTTATGTATTTTAATATATATTTTGAAATTATATTTTTGTAAATCCTTAAGTGTTTAAGAGTCATTTGAGATCTTAAATGTTGATTAAGCATGTTTGAATAGAAATGAAGGGATAATTAGTGAATAATCATTCCTTGATTATTCACTAATTTTGTCTTAATTATGTTATTTAGTTAATTGCATGCTTAAGGTGCACACACCACCTAGCCTAGGTTCTCCTAGATCTAAGGACTTGTTTGCTTGCCACTTGTGTATGCATGCCATGTTTATTCAAAGGTTAGAGGAACTTTGATTTGAACCTATTCAAAACTAGTGACATGATTAAGGACAATAATTAAGGACCCATGTATAGAAAACTTAGAAAAATTTCAATAATTAGGATTCACTTCCCCTTGAGTTGAAACTTTGAACATTTGAACATAGTGACACCCTCAGCCCTTAGGGAAATTTTCACTGATTTTTGAGGTCATTAGGCCCCCTAATTAATTTTCTAAGTCTTAAACCCTTAATTAAGCCTTTAAAACTTCTAAAAATTGTAATAAATCCAATTTAAATCCAAAAATTACATATAAACCCTCAAATTGACCAGAATTCAGTCCTTAATCTATGATAATTAAAAGCCCCTTGATTTGACAACAATTTAAACCCTAATTTAATTTTAAGTGAAAACCAATATTTAATTAAGATAATTAATTAATAATAATATAAAAATCCAAAAATCTCCCAAACACTTGGGGATCCCTCCTTAGGTTGTTCCTGACCTTTGGAGGTGTTTTCAAGAGATTGGGAATTTGTTTGAAGCAAACTCACAAAAGAGGCCCTCTAATTAAGAAATTCCTAAAATTCATTAAAATGCCCAAACTTCGATAATTCATAACTAATTCGAATAAAATCCAAATCACCCAAACTCACTTGCATTCAACTCATGGTGATATCTAGTATTTATTAAAAATATCAAATTTCAGAAATTTGCAATATTTTAAAAAGTCAACAAATTGGTCAACCGTAGTTAAAACTAGTTCAAAACTTCAAACCTTCGTAGTAAAATGTAGAAAAATCCATTTTCAACATACTTACCCTCTAACTGATCGTAGTAAGTTCTAGTATTTTAATAAAATACAAACATTCCAGAATTTGAGCTTAATCAAAAAGTCAATTTTCAACCCCTTTAATTAAATCATTAAATATTCAAAAATTCTTAAAAATCTCATAATCATTCTAAAACTCAGAAAATATTGGTTTAATGTTAAAACACTTAACAAATCCTTTAAAACACAACAACCACCCTAAAGTTGAAGTTTATTGGCTGGACTACTCCGGGCTGCGGGGCTAAGTGTCCTAAGGAGGCTGGTTCCTCGAGCCTGGTGGCACAACGCCACGAATGAATTCTAAAGGGTGTCAAACCTTAAAATTGATTAATTTTTAATTATTTAACATTTTAAAAATCTCTAATTCAATCACATTAATTTGGTTTATCGGCTGGACTACTCCGGGCTGCGGGGCTAAGTGTCCTAAGGAGGCTGGTTCCTCGAGCCTGGTGGCACAACGCCACGAATCGATTAATGGCAAACTTAAATTAATCAAACTCTTAAAATCAGTAACCAACTCCCTTTAATATCAATCCACTCCTTTAATTCTAACCAATTTAAATAACTTAATTAACCCCGATTGCTACTGGGTAACCCAGGCCTACGAGGCTATTAGCTTAGCCCCAAGGAAGGTGAAATAAACTTCACGGCCTCGGTGTGAAACAAGGTAGCAATCAATTAACTTCTAAAATATTCCAATTAAAATTCTTAATTCATTAATATTTAAATTTTAATTTAAATCCCCTTTTAAGCCTTAACAAATCCAAACTTTTAGACAACTTCAATTAATAACCTACTTTAGGATCTATCCCAGCCACACGACCTTTCTCACACACTTTAGATGATGTGCTAGGACAACCAACTCTAGATCTAGGTTAGGCCGGTGTTTACTTTACTGCGTGTGCCGGATTTTTCGTAGTTTTCACTGCATGTTGTGGATGAAATTGCTTTGCTGTGTCTGCTTACTTTTTCTGTACTCTGTGGATGGATTGATGTGTTTGGCGACTAGATTACCCTTAGGTTAGGTACGACTGGATGTTGACACAGTTTTCTGCAGGTGGCCACGCTCATGCAGGGCAATATAAAAAGGGGGGCAAATTAAAAAAAATGCATAAATATATAAACTCTTTGCACAGGTGCTTCAGCTGCTAAAGCCCCCAAATAAGAAGAGCGTGGCCAGGTGTTTACTTTCTTTTCGCTCATATACAACTGCTTGGGAATAACTGCTTTTTTTTTATATATTAATTGCTTAGGATAACCTTGCAGGTGAGTCTAGATTTTTATTTTGATATCAATGTAATTTGTGCAAGTGTCAAGTGTTGTGAAAGTTTATTTTGAGTTGGGATCATAGATCAAAAGCTTGGATTCCAAAGAGGAAAGGGATACCCCTTTGGGGAACACTCCTTTTCCATTTGGAAATCCCAATTTGGACCATACCTCTTCCTTACCCAAGAGGAAAGATGGCCTTCCCCTTAA